>JAQFYC010003877.1:0-19137 GCA_034694165.1 Tomocerus mixtus
TCAACATCATTATCACTTTTATCATTCAAGAAATCGTCATTTACATCAGAATATTCCCCTACATAATCTTTATGCATTATTTCATCCTTTGGAATCAAGAGTTCGTTGCTTTCGTTGTCAATTATTTGTAGATTTTGTGATTTTGGCTCGATAACTATTTGGAACGGGCCAGTATCAGTCTCCACTGTCGGATTCCGTTCTCCACATTTCAAAATTTTTTCCATTTGTCCTCCAATTTCGTCGTTTATTGATCCACGATCAGCAGTTCGTCGTTTTCTTCCATGACGAGCCTGAGAAGAAATATTTCCTCTTTCTGTTTCCATTTTTGATGCGTTGGAACTTATTCCCGATGAGGCAGGAACAGGGGATGTGATCTTCTCTGTAAAACCACTTGGACCAAGAACTTCTCCAAACTTCTCGGCAATAAAATCTTCAAGAAGATACACTCGAGTAGTCAACCTCCAAACAGCATCCTTTAGAGAGGCCACTTCAACATCTGAATCAAAATCGATATTTCGATTGCGCCCCATTGTATTGTTGATTGTAGTGACCAATTTTAGTTCTTTTTGGTGTGACCACAAAATAAGTCGTTATTGTTTTCTGTGCTACAAATATTTGAAAATATTCTGTTTAAAATCTTGTCAACTCACAAACTTGCCATTTAGTCAACAACATTTGATATAGATGATTTGTGCAATCCCTCTTTTTGCTACCTGTCCTGTGTTACAGTCGAGAATATATACACAGGACAAGTAGCAAAAAGAGGGCCCGCACAATACATCTATTGCATTGCACCAAAACAAATAAATATTTGTCTAAATATGACAAAGAAAGGTTAATTATCACTTACCAGCTGTTACTACTGTCAACAAAGATGTAGATTTGATGATTGCTAGTTAGGCTAGTATTAAACAATTAATGTTAATTGAATAGTTAGTTAATTTTATACCTGGAGAGAGATTAGTCAATTTCGCACAGATTTTTTGGTTTAAACTCAGCGCTAACTCAAGGAGGGTCTGTTGTGTTAAGTCAGCAAATACTCATTCCTTCCCTTGCATTGTCAACCTTAGAAGGAGTTAGTTTACTAGACTACCTATTAGTTTACGTGTTTCTGAAGGGGTCAACTTTTTTGAATTCTGTTTTTAGGGTTCTTGCTTACAGCAGACAGGCCGAAGTTATCCAGCACCCGACGCGAAGTTATCCGTTATGCGACACGGAGTTACCCGAAATGAAGTAATCCGACACCAGGCATCCGATACCCACTTACTTTACTCAACTTTGTATCTTTTAACGGCTCACACGTTCTGAATTATGTTAACGGATTTCAATTCAAGGATTTTCACTCTCACAATGCCCCAACTTATTGGGGCACTGTGAAATTTGATCAAAAACGTACTCTACTATGTGGAACACTGTGAGAATCGATTAAAAATGTATTGTATCATGTGAGCAATGTGAATTTCAAATTATTTTAGCTCTATTTACCCCACTTCGTAAACTTTTATTTAACGGCCCAACTTTTTAAAATTCTGTTAACTGATATCAATGCAGGGATAAATATCACAATTACAATACCCCAACTAATTGGGGTACTGTGGCATTCGACTAGAAATGTATTGTACCATGTGGGGCATGGTGACATTCCTTTTTATGCACCGATACATTATTTATATCCGTATCGTATTTGCCATGGCGGTAGTCGGTAGTTAATATTTTAATTCATATTTCACGTTAGTAGTGAGAGATTTTGCATCTAATACCTAACCATGTCCTGTATATATGTTTAGATTTTTTCTACAGAGAAATACCTACTTACCTGTAGCTTCCCATGTTGTCATTCCTTAAAAATGACTACAGATGTATAATAGTCATTCTTAAGGTCATTCTTGTGTCAGAAATGGGAGAGCAGTTGCTATTTTTTAAATATGTACACTGAAGTCTGTATGTAGACAAGTGAATAAAACCAAGTATCAAGTATCAAGGAATATTTTTTCATGCAGAGAATATGCCCTGCCAACCGATCATTCTGTCTGTAAAGGGGACTGCCCCCCACAGAAGAGCCATCTTTAGGTTCTTTCACTTCGTTTAGATGACAGAACATATACCGTGCCGATACAGAATAAAATATTATGCCAATGTCACGCACGCATTATGAAAATAATAACTAACATGAAAATGCAACATAGTGTAAATCGTAGATTTTCATGAATCGATAGTACAAACTGACATGTTTGGTATTTCTTTTGTTGTATGCGTCCTACAAATTAATTTATGTATATAACAAATACTAAGCTAAACGGTAATATTAATACTTACACGTCAGTCTTGTATTGGTAATGAAAATTTATATCTAAAGAAAGATAGAATTAAAAGGAGTCGTATTCCAAGTTGGAAACCATTAATTCTCAACCCCGCACACCTCATAATGTAAATTGTGTATTCACAGTAGATACATTTCAAAATAAATATTACAAAAGATCCACTACTACTACACACACAATAAATAATAGAACAAATTTATAATTAATTTCATTCAATAATGGCATCCCTATTATCTGTAGTTTTGTGATCAAATCCAACCTTTCCGAGATCTGTCGAATGAGCTACCTAAATTTAAATCGGTGGTTGGTGTATCCAAATTGTGGTAAAAAGCCCAAAATTATTCATCCAGGTTATAAAAAATAAAAATACTATATTAGATAAAGTAATAGGAATCTGGGCAACTATTTTCAACTATAACTCCCTCGTAATCATTGTTGTATTTGCAAATGATGCAAAAGGCAACCCAAATTCCGGGTACAGGATGCCGAACTGAATAAAGTAATGATTCTCGCTTTCTTCGACGATTATCGTATTACATGGCCACTACATCAGTCATTACGATTATAGTACGTAATGATTATTTGCAATATATTCAGACTATGTACTCGATGAGCTAATTAGAATTAGTAATATTGTATTGTAATTAATTTTATATTTTGCATTTACGACTATATGTATATATGACTATTGTATTTATGGAGATAGAGATGTTGCTTGTTTCTTTTTAATCTGTTCTCGTGGTTGAATAATCTTCTGCTTAACTTATTGTTAGATTATGCATGTATATTTTATTACGATTACAGACGCGCATAATTACTTATACCCTGTTAATTAAATATACCATATTATCGGGAGGTAATCGCTTTTATTATTAAGCTGTGAAACAACTTTATACACTCTGTGTGTGTCTCACCGTAACGAAAGTCTAGAGGTAGTGCGATCTGACAGTAGCTCAGAGTTTCCTGCTTCCCTCTCCCTCCCTGATTAAGGTTTTGGCTTTCCATGGGGTACCCTTGGGCCGGGCAGTGTTGTTGGCTCTGTCACGGTAGGTGTGTGTACGGGGAACACTCCTTGCAGCAATTAGGACCATAGCAGAATTTTTCAGATTTCAAATTTTTTTTATGATAATATTTTGCTAAATGAAGTAAAAAAGAGAGTTAAGGAACCCCTCGGGATTGGCTTGGGTCACGTGTATCAATGTTTCAAAGCTGCGCGTAAATATTCCAAAACTTTGTTTTTTATATTTTGCAGCACCTCAAATTAGCTCTGATATGCCCCTAAATATTTAGGTAAAATAGACAAATTCCAAGAACACGTTTTTTAAAGAACAACTCAATTTCATAAATGTTTTCTCTTCTCATTTGAAAGATAAAAAAGGGTGAAACGTTTAGAAGACGTTCAAAAAGTTTCTGTATTGTATATTTTTAAAATGTAATAAATTCCTCCTGTTGTGTTTGTAATTACGTGTCAATTCCCAATGTCAAAAAGGAAACTTTAAGTATTTTCAAAAGATTCAGCTTTCATGAGTGCAAGGCCAACTCCCCTCCGAAAATATAAGTAGAATTGCAATAAATCTGAAATACAAAATTTCCTATATTGTGAAATACACCTGTAAAAAGTATCGTTGTGACGTCATAGGCATCCTTAATGGTTCAATAATTAATGGTTAATGGTTCTGTTCTGTTCTTAAGGTATATTCATGTATACTGTGATCAGTTTTTAAACTGATTATGTTATGCCATCAGCCTTACAATGGTTTCTTATGGAATGATTAAATTGAATGGTAATTAAATAGATTTCATTTAGCAATGCATGGTGTATGATAATAAGATATTTGTACCTTAGGTGATCGTTCAGCAGCAGGCAAAACGGCTTACATAGTAGGTTGCACATGCACAAGTTCAGTGACTTACTCTCGATCATATTACTGACACTGAACTTGAAATATTTAGCAACAACTTACAATTTCTACAGTTTAAGTAATCGGAATAAAATTCGCACTAATAATATGTCAAAAATTGCGTACATTCTGCTGCTATGCATTTTTATAGAAGAATTATCATGGAAAACCCATTCAGCGCCTGCAGCGTTACCCGCAAAAACTATTTTTGCCCGTAAGTTTTTTTCTTTACATGTAAGTATTGTGAAGCAATAACGGAGCTTGATTAATAGTCCCTAATCTTGAAAAAAAATTGTGCTATCTTCCAATTTACTCGTAAATCCGAAGAAAAAGTTTCCTAAACTAAAAACTCGAGATCTGCCTTGGTAGTTAGGCTCAGTCACATTATATTATTATCAAAACTGGATAAATTAACATTTTATGAGCATAAAACTATTCATAAACTACGGATTTATGTTTTACAGCTGTTGACCTGAAGACCCTTTATCACATTCAACGAGAAAGTTATACAAAATGTGGAACTAAAGGTAAGACCTAAAATTAAAATTTTTTGTGAGATTATTTTTAAATAATAAATAAAACAAATTGTATCCTTTAACATAGGATTGGAATGCACCCCAACTGAATTTTGCTACCTTGGCTACCCTGCAAAGTGCAATTGTAAGTTTGGCTTTGTAAGAGACGAGAAAACACAAATTTGCTATCCGAAACCCACTAAAAAGCCCACGGGAAAACCAAAGCCGTTTTTTTCGATACCGTTTTTCTAAGTTTTATAATTGCATAATAAAATCTTAACCTAAATATGTATATCTTACTTTAAACAGAAAGGTAAATTGTTAGCTATATTTATATTGTAGAAAAATCAAAAATAATAAGATAGGAAGTTTTGGATTTCAGTATTCAATTCTACTCATATTTTCGGAGTGAACGTTTACTTTCATTTTACAAAATTTTTGAAAATACTCAAATTATGGTCTTTGCTATAGTATACACATGAATACTTGAACGACAAACAATTGAAATTTAAACATAGATAATGGAGCAGAATTTTCAACAAAATTCCCCACTAACATTTTTGTCATTCGAATGAGAAAAGATTTTGAAACTTGGAAATTGAGTCTGTATTTCAAAAAATGTGTTCCTAAAATTTGTCGGATTGGTCCCCACAATATTCAAGATTATCCATCAAACAAAATTTTCATATTGTCAATATTTTATCCTCCATTAACGATTGCATTTTGGCACCCTTACGTTAGTGATGATATGTATAATTTATTATTAATTGTGCATATAGTATATCAATACACAAAACGGTTACCGACCCATTAAATATTTATAAGTAATAAATTATTAAACGCATACCTAAATAATTAAATAAACCATGGTACACGTTGTAGAAAAGGAGCTTATCAATAGTGATAAAAGCATTGTGATCATCATTGACAGACGTACATACAGACAGACAAGTGGATTTCCCTTTCATCCATGTATATTTTAAATTGACCTAACTCAGTGACTCTTTGAGTGATTGACCCAATTTTTCCATTGTCACTGAAGGAACCTTAGTAGGCTATCCTGAAATTTTGACGTCGAAATCGCAAACCATTTTTGAATTACACCGGAAGCAACCAGACGGGCACACAGACGGACAGACACAACAAAACCGTAAAGTAGACAAGCTCCTTAATTAAGGATTGCACAGACAACTTGTATTTGCAATTGTGAGATTGTATATACCTTCTCAATTCCGATTTTCTCACAGGAAAATAATTTTGATAAAATTATCGAAGAACAATAAAACATTGCAAAACTGTGTGTAAAAAAGTAGCGGAAGTGAACAGGTGCAAACTGTTAACAGTGAACAGGTGTATTTGTTGTAGTCTAATTTGAATGTGTCATTAAGAGATTGACATAATACAGTCTGTTTTTGGCCAAATCTCCCATTGCCCCAATAATTTGGGGCATTGCGAGAAAGTAAAATTTGTCCTTGCATTGAATTTCGCTAACACAATTCAAAAAGGTTGAACCGTTTAAAAGTTACAAAAATATGAGTTACCACACTACTTATGCATTGTAATCTGCATACACCGTAAATTGAACAATGTTTCAAATTGACCTAACTCAGTGACCCGTTGACCGATTGACCCCATAATAGGAGGCTGTCGTCCTCTCGTCCCCTAAAAGACGTATACTGAGTTGGAACGGTTTATCTTAATCCGTTCAAAAGTTATCGTGTTTACGGATGGCCGGACAGACGCCCAAGCAACGTAATCGTATAAAGTAGCTTCCGCTACTTAATAACGCAATGGCATAGCGACAAATGTACATCATGCTAAAAATATATTTGTAATGTAATTTGGTTAATACAATTCCGGCTGTTTCGGACATTACTGTATTTTCATGAGTTCCCATATAAAATACATATTCCGTATTTCCCATCGGATGAAAAACTCGGCACAGACATTTTTGCTTCTATTTAGCTACCATTTGAAAATCTAGAATTGTTTTGTAGGTAATAATAATTTTTCCCACATTTCGTTTCAATTCATTTACGTTTACATTTTTGCAGCAAACGCTTTTTTTAATGTACTATCATCAATTGTACTTTTATGATCTAAGCAGCGTTTCATAGCCTTTTTAACGGAGAAAAATGTCTCGTTGCTCGTCATGGAAAAGTGTGGGTCCGGTTTACATAAAATTAGTGAAGGTCGTCAAATTCCATATATATTCGAATGTTGTTACTGCGGAGGTTCATTAACTACATCCGAGACGACGATTCCCTTGTAAGAATTTGTCAACACGGCGAGCATCTGCAAAAATGGTCCAACATCAGCTTTAGCCAGAATAATTTTTCAAGTTTCAAAAGCATCAATCATTCTTACATACCACCAGTTAACAAAAAATAAGACCTAACTAATTACATAGAGAATAATAATAATATTTATTTCAAACAATTTCCAAGACACGACTGTTTATTTATGACAATGCTCATTAATTGTTACATCATCAGCACAGAACATTAAAAATGCCGCTCTACTGCACAGAAAAATAATTTGGAGTTATCATTTAGAAGAATTAAACAGGTGCTTGAACTCTCCAGTACTGGAGAGACTACTTTGTCTAATTCTATCATTTCGACAAACTAGGTTATGACGAAATGCTCAGTACTCAATACTGTGTCCTCTGCTGCTATTCTTCATAATATTACTGATCGTAATCACAAGTAATAAACCATTGTAAAACGGATATAATAAATATAACTAAAGAAAAATGATGATGCGCACGTTTCCCCGTAACATTACATTTTTAGTTAGACCTCGTATTGCCCCTTATGTGAATGCGCATTTTGGCCAAATCGCAAAGTACCCCGCATGATATACATCACATAAGAACACGTTTTTTGATGCACATGCCCAATTTAAAAAATCGTTTTATATATAGCTCCATTTTAGTTGTGAAACGTTATGAATATGGATACGTTCAAAATTTTCTTCATTACTTATTTTTATAATGTTGTTTGTCGTTTATGTGTCAATTCCCGGTATCAATGATTTAACTTTGGATTTTTAAAAATTCAATTTTAAAAATTTTGAAAAATGAAGGCCAACCACGTTTCCTCCGAAAATATGAGTAGAACTAAAATCCAAAATTTCCTTTCTTGTATAGTCTTGTAAAACGTGTTCTGTAGATGTCATAGGCACCCTTAATTTCTACACCATTAATATATTTATGAGTTATCAAGAATCGGACCGACAAAGTTCCTTAACATGAGTGTGCATTTTCGTTACATTTCTATATAACACATATTACTTCTACATAACATGCATAATATGATCGTTGGTAACCTAATTCATAACAATTCTATGTTCTGAATAACTCCTAAAAATAAGCAAAATGTATTGCCTGATCCAAACCAAAACGCCAGTTTGCATTAATAAGGTGCTTGAAAAGTAATTGTATTTAAAATATAACTAATTGTTATTGAATGATTGATGAATACATAAGCTATCAAATTACTTCTAAAAGACAAAAGAGCAACGGTGGCAATTAAGTCAAGTATCATTATTGTGACTTCATCAACCTATCACAGCTGTCTTGGAAAAATTGGGGCTCCGTTCTAATAATTATGCTCCAGCATGGTTTAAGACTGATATATAAACGTAATCCAATTCAGCACACTTTCCTCCACAATCAAATACCAGGTTTGGAAATATTCTTTACAATTCAAAATGATTTTAAAATATCCGGTATTTTTTCTATTCACTTTTCTGGCTTTTGCTAATGTTGCCGCTTCATCAGAAGGTAATTATTGTATTACACACATTATATGAGACAAGTGGCGAACTCAGATTTAATTATTAGTTACTTAATATATTTTAAAATTAGCCACCATTATATAAATAAAATATTTATCTATTAGAAAATGATGACGACGACGATGATGACACTTACACGATTGGTGACATGATCTTCAGTCATAAACTAGACGAAATGAGGAAGAACAGTCGAGCAGGGTCAAGTGCATACGACGGTTTTGATATAACTTGGCCAAATAACACAATTCCCTACACATGGATGCCTGGTATAAGTGAAGGTATGCAAACAACTTTTATATCTACTTTCAAATATCGTAAAATTGTATTAAGACTGTATTTAAATATAAAATTGAACAACTTTGAGCTAAAGATAAGCTAAGTTTTGTGAAAATGTGCAATATTTATTATTTTCACAGAAAAGAAATCTATGATTCAAAGCGCGATGAAAGATATAATGAAAGCCGTCCCTAATTGCTGGAAGTTTGTGGAGAAAACGTCAGCACACGAACATTGGGTCGAATACGATACAAAGAAATTGCCGAAAAAATGCAGTTCTTCAGTTGGAAATTGGGCTGCCAGAGGGAAACACCCTCAGGTAAAATTTTATTCAAAAGAAATAAAAAGCAATCTTGTAAAAACCGAGTAATCTCATATTAGAGTGCAAAATGTACACTTATTTCCATATATTCTAATTTAAAATTGGATTTCTAAATGTTTGTTTATGAATTGATACTTTGTATGTTTAACTTAAAAAATCCTTAAATATCCAGTACATTAACTTCGGTGCAGATCATTGCAAACATGGTAGCATGGTCCACGAATTATTTCACACGATGGGATTTCAGCACGAGATGACAAGAAACGATCGAGACACTTTTATTGAAGTACAATGGGACAATATGCCACAAGGTGTGTGAATTGTTTATTTTAATTTCAGTATTTAATACCTATCTTTAATCCCTAGTTAGTTTCATACGCCTCATTCATACAGCAGCTCATTTAATTGCATGTGCAAGAATTTGAAAGTAATTTTTAATATTTACACGTACCTATAGAAATGTATCACAATTTTATAACTGATGCTGAGAACGGCTTCTCTTCTGACAACTACGACGTATCCTACAATTTTCAATCGCTTATGCACTATGGATTCTTCTTGGCCCACGCTATTGACCCTGACAAACCTGTCATGAGAAACCTGGTATGTAATTGGTTTATTAATATCTAATGTCAAGTAAAATACAATACTAAGGAATAATTAAGGGTACCTAGGTATGTCAATTCGATGTTAATCCTGTTTTCGTGGAAAAGCCATTTGTCGCCTACTTTTGGTAGGACTAATGCTACAAATCCCAAGAACACGTTTTTTGAAGCACAAACTCAATTCAAAGAATATTTTCTCCTTTGAAAGGGAAAACATTGTTAGGGAACGTTAGGGGTCTGTTCAATATTTTCCTCCATTATCTATTTTTAAAATGATATTGGCTGTCGTTTATGTGTTAATTCTATATAACAAAGACCAAGTTTTGAGTATTTTTAAAAATTCAGTTTTCAAAATTTTGAAAAATGAGTGTTCCCTCAAAAAATATGAGTAGAATTGAAATCTGAAATCTAAAATTTCTTGTTTTGTTTAGAACTCCAGTAAAACGTGTTCTTCTGACGTCATAGGCACCCTTAATATAATTAATCTGTAATTAATAATTGGACAAATTACCATATTTAGAGAAACAAAGATGCTACTGGTTGGGATTTGGATGATTGGGATGTAGGACAACGCTACGAATTCAGTAGAGGAGATTTACTAATGATGGCAAGGAAGGGAAAATGTAAAATGACCACACTAATTATATTTCATATTATGTCCAACAATCTAAAGTTGCAGTGTATAATTTTATGGGAACTTTTTTTAAATTTCAGGCAAGGAACCTAAACATCAGACTTACCCAATTACCGGAGCGACACCTCAGGATGTTGGAGTTTCAGAAGATATAAAACATTGTAAAGCGATGAAATGTTCCAAAAATCCCAAACCATGTGCAGAGGGGATGGAACAAATTGACAAACCTTGTAAAACTGGAAAATGTCCAGGCGGAATTAGGAGACTTTGCTGTGAGAAATAGGATTTGTGGATTTTAGTTAGGTTTATATATACATAATAATATTATAAAGGGATTTTACTCCCTTTACCAATCCAGCTGACGTCTGACGATGACAATTTCCCCTGACACTGATGACAATAAATCGGGGTATTTATTTATGGTTAAAGGGCAAGGCGCCCACGTATTATTTATTATTCTAAACTTTAACCTTTACCTCGAAATAACAATTAGTACTTAAAACTACGAAGAGAATGTTGCTGGACACTGTTGTGTCTGCAGCTACCAAATCCCCAAGTGTCTGTCTGTTTTGTTGTACAATTCAACCAAACAGCCAGCAGCACACTTTCTACCCAGACTTTATATATAGACTTTAAGGGTGACTAGACGGCTTTTCGGAAAAAAATTGCAGGTCACCGGAGCGAATAGAATAAAAATGACAGGCGTGATAAGGATCGCCATCTTTTTCTCCATGATTTATGGCTGCCCGTTTTTTTTTTGTAAAATAATTCTAGTATCAACAGTTAATTTTTGAAAATGAGAAGTCTGGAATAGGGATTTACATGTAAATGGCACTTTGCCCTATTTTTTTACTGCTTTTCGTTCCAAATATGCCGAAAAGGAAGGTCATAAGTCATAGAGAAATTTCTCTTTCGAACAAGCTAACGCAAGGAACTGTACGTTTTGTCAAACTCTTTAATTTTTTCCCCGAAATTTCTTCGTTTTTTCACATAAGAATAACACAGAGAGACAATAAATAATAAATATTTTCCTGCGCGCCAAAAAATGAGGGTTGCGCATATCTACATACAATTGCGCATATACTTATACAATTTTGTCTATGCGGGTAAAATCCTATCTGAGTGAGCCATTTTCAAGTGCATCTAGAAAGTTTTATTTATATACTCGTCTAGTAGACCTTAAACTTATATACCTTTACCTTGACCTTATGACCTATATACCTAATGTACTAGAACAGAGTTTAGTACGCTGTAGCTAAATATCTTTGTGGGAACGTAAACCACGTTACGACAGTATTCAGTATTCCCACCTTTCAAAAAATACTTTAAATAATTTTGCTGTGTAATGACTCTAATGACGTTCTGCATTTAACATGCAAACTATATTATTACCTACATAAGTTACAAACGGTACACTACAACTTAAGTATAGAATGCAATTTAATTGTCTACTTCATTCTACAATTGAGTTTACATAATGTTAATTCATTTCCTAAGATATCCCGACTAAAACAAAAAAAATAAATCTTCAAAATGACTACAGGTAATTCTGGGGATGAAACTGAAAAACGTCCAGCAAACCGTGGTGTACATTTAGCCCAAAGCGAACCTTTTAATGGAAAAGTATTTCTCCTACCATGGGGTAAAGATAACCGTCGGGGAGATTGGCTCTACAACTACGGACTTTGCCAAAGCGTTGGTGCTGAGATGGTGACAATACATTCTGATAAAGAAAACAGGGCATTTATTTCTTTTTTGCGTACTTTTGACATTGGAGGCCCAGGAGTCTGGCTTGGAGGTCAATTTGGTTTCAATTCGACAGTCCTAAGTAGGTCGTTTACATGGATAAACGGAGAAAACACTGATTATAATAACTTTCGGTCAACGGAACCAGACACTCGTGGACATTCCTGTCTCAATATTCTGTACAGCACTGCAGATGCAGAACTTGAAAAATGGTGGAGTTACCCTTGTACAGATACTGTAGTAATTGCCGCATGCCAAAAACATGTTTCTCCGTATAACTAGTAACAGATTTTAATTGTAAAGCAATTGAGATTTTTTTTTGCAATAACTTCAGAATGAATCTTATATTTTATTGATATTGTATAAACACATATCCTCCATAGTATGTATTACGGTTACATTTTACAATAGTACAATTTATGTATGCATAAAAACGAAATAACCGTATTTGTAGATGGATTTGTATTATTCTTTTCGGGAACGCATTTGACTTTCAGTAATTTCCGTGTTTCAAATCCAATTAGACCTGTAATGGTAAACATGCTACCTAAAATAACAAGGCCATATTGAATTTGCAAGCTATCGTTACAAGTTACCTGTTGCCACCAAAAGACTACAAAAAAATTAAAGGACGGTTAAGTATGTATACTTATAATTGGATATTTATAATATTAAATAGCACTTGTGAATAAAATATAATTTTACATTAGTCATTCTCCAAGAACACACACCACCCAAGCAATTCTCACTGCAACATTCACTATTGAATACACAGTTATAACTTCTAGGGATTCCCGGACAAAATCTCTTGCGTGACAAAATCTCGTATTGACAAAATATCTCGCCTGACAAACACGCTGCAATGGAGAAGTATAATACAGGCCCAACAAATTAACTACTAGACACGTAAACTGATTGTACAAGATTAATTTATTAATCATTTTAATTATTTAGTGTAGTATTTAGTACTCCAAATAAGGTTATAATTGCATTTTATTTCATTAAATCAGCAGCGAGACGAATGGAAGTATGTATTAGTAAGCATGCATAGGTATATACACTAATGTGTGATTTGTCGCACAAGAGATTTTGTCAATGCGAGATTTTGTCACACGAGAGATTTTGTCCTATTACCCTTCTAGGTTGACACTATGTATTGGTATATTTGAACAACAGAGTCTCATCATTTCTAGTTTGGTAATGATTTTTTCAGTAGAAATATAATTTAAGCTGAGATATTATAACCTGCTTTGAACTTCCCAAACATTTGCCAACCCAACAATTGTCACTGCAGCAATCGCTGTCAAAGCCACATTCCCAGTCATTTGGACTACACTGAAATAGCCAAGGAATACTGCTTAAGACCACATACTTCAAAATATTAATATTTATCGTGCAATAAAATGGCAATGAGATTTGTGTAAAATATAATCTCAAAATTTTAGCAAAGGTTAAAGTTATTTAGAGAACATTACTCCTGCACAGCGACTAAATGTGCATTCTCCACTACATAATTCAATGTCAAATGTGCATTTGTGTCCTCCATGATGGCACTACAAAGAAATAAATGGTAATTTACAAAATTAATTAATATAAATACTAATTATGAAAATGTCTATTTTCGTGTAGATATATGATTGTCGATATCATTAGGTGACAGAGTATACTATTTTAATATTGGTATTGACCTCAATGGAGCTTCCAGCACATTCGTGGAACAAACAGTTGACGTTACAACATTCGTGATTGAAATTACATCTCATTCCTATTTGATGGCACTTTAAAGACAATGATGCATTTTCATAAGATACATGGATATGCTCAAAGTTTAATGTTAGTTTAACTCTAGTATATTTAATTTCTTTATTAATTTATAATTCATTGTAATTTATTAAAACAGCTTACCCCATCACATTTTTTATTGAACCAACAATGTTGACTGACTACAACATTCGTTGTTGGAACTACATATTTTTTCACTATACTCGCACTATTTATTATAATGCTTCAACGTGAGGAATTAGCAATAGTTTTTATTTATTCATTCCTCACTTAAGGGTGAGTATACACATAGTAAGGGCATTTCTACTACAATGTAACTAAATACTTCGCCCAAAAATCGGAGTCTTACGCCCCTTTCGGTTACATCTCTGCAATTTATCCGTATTATATGTGCATGTCGTCATTAACGACTGAATCCCCCTTCCCTAACTATCACTGCAAAGGCGGATGGAGGGGCGGGGCAGGCTGAGTAGGCTCGACGAGTCTACCCCGAAATTTTCAGCGTACACTAGATATTATGGGCAAAAATGACAAAAATGAACAAAAAACGGCTAAAAATTTCGCGCTGCGCGTGATTTTGTTAAATGTGTATATCTTAAATCTATAATTTGTATAAAAAGAGCAAACATTTAACGCACCTCGCTGTAATTCGGAGGTAAAACCAGCCCCCTATTGTAAAATTGGGCAAAAATAAAAATGAACAAAAACGCCAAAAAAAATTTTTTGTTGTTTTTGAACCGCATATTTTGAGCCTATCCCGATTTTTTTTCCTTCGTCCGCCCTTGATTACCAAGGGCCATTCTAGCATAAAGGTCCAGGTACGCAACACTTTAAGGAAATGTATATAGTGGCACACGTACAAAACTTTTTTCGTTTACTCAATTCAATTAAGATTTGGAGTGGATTACATTTTTCCGGACTTTCACGAGAATATTGCATTTTTACTTGAGTCCTACCAAAGGAAAGCCACAATTACGCAAGAACGATAAATAACTGTATTAATTTCCCAAAATCTCAGGTACGCGACCGTGTACCTCGCGTACGCCTAGACTCGCACTTGCCATTTTTGAAGCACATGCCCAATTTCAAAAATCGTTGTATATATACTAGCTCTAATTTAGATATATATTTCAAAATTTTCTTCATTATCTATTTTTAAAATGCAATTGTTTATCGTTTATGTGTCAATTCCCTGTACCAAAGACTTAACATTAGGTTTTAAAAAATTCAATGTTAAAAATGTTGAAAAATGATGGCCAACGTACGTTTTCTCCGAAAATATGAGTAGAATGGAAATCCAAAATGTCCTATCTTGTATAGTCTTGTAAAGCGGGTTCTATAAATGTCTTAATTACTACACCATTAATATATTTATGATGTATCAAGAATCGAACCGACAAATGTCTTAATATAAGTGTATCTCCGTTACAGTTCTAAAAGGATTGTTTTGAAGCATTGAATTGGCACATGCAAATGATCGCTGGTAACCTAAATTCTATGTTCTGAATACAAAATATCGCTTAGTTGACTTTAAAATATCATCAATAATCAATGGGCTAATGTTAGCATTTATAACTCCTAAAAATAAGCAAAATATATTGCCTAATCTAAACCAAAACGACAGGTTGCATTAATAAGGTGCTTGAACTCGGAATATAGTACAAAAAATGCTATTACTCAAGTCATTGTATTTAAAATGTACCTAATTGTTGTTGAATGATTGATGAATACATAAGTTATCGAATTTTATTGCTTCTAAAAGAGCAATGCAATGGTGGCAATAATATTATTATATTTGGAAACCATGTCATATTATGTGCTTATTATATATGCGTGCATCTTTCTCCTGTTTTGCCAAAAACTAATTCAAGTATCATTATTGTGTCTTCATCCCCTTGTCACTTGTCACAACTGTATTTGGAAAATTGGGGCTCATTCTAAAAATTAAGTCACAGAATGGTTTGGAACTGATATATAAACAGAATCCAATTCAACAGACTTCACTCCACAACCAAATACCAGGTTTGGAAATATTCTTCCTAATTATTTACAATTCAAAATGAATTTAAAATACCCGGTATATTTTCTATTCACTTTTCTGGCGTTTGTCAATATTGCCGCTTCATCAGAAGGTATATATTTATTACACACATTATCAGAATCTAAAAAATTACGATTTAAAAAAATTCAGCAATTTTAGTCGATTAGAATTATTATTTTTGCAAGTGGCGAACTCACAGATTTAAGTATTAGTTACTTAATTTATTTTAAATTAACCAAAGTTATATAAATAAAATATTTATCTATTAGAAAATGATGACGACGGCGACGATGACACTTACACGATTGGTGACATGATCTTCAGTCATAAACTAGACGAAATGAGGAAGAACAGTCGAGCAGGGTCAAGTGCATACGACGGTTTTGATATAACTTGGCCAAATAACACAATTCCCTACACATGGATGCCTGGTATAAGTGAAGGTATGCAAACAACTTTTATATCTACTTTCAAATATCGTAAAATTGTATTAAGACTGTATTTAAATATAAAATTGAACAACTTTGAGCTAAAGATAAGCTAAGTTTTGTGAAAATGTGCAATCTTTATTATTTTCACAGAAAAGAAATCTATGATTCAAAGTGCGATGAAAGATATAATGAAAGCCGTCCCTAATTGCTGGAAGTTTGTGGAAAAAACGTCAGCACACGAACATTGGGTCGAATACGATACAAAGAAAAAGCCCACCAAATGTAGTTCTTCAGTTGGTAATTGGGCTGCCACAGGGGAACACCCTCAGGTAAAACTTAATTCAAAAGAAATAAAAAGCAAATCTTGTAAAAACCTAGTAATCTCATATTAGAGTGCAAAATGTACAATTATTTTTATATATATTAATTAAGCACTTTTAAATTAGATTTCTCAATGTTGTTTTATGAATTAATACTTTATATGTGTAACTTTAAAAAATCCTTAAATATCCAGTACATTAACTTCGGGGCAGACTTTTGCAAACATGGCAGCATGGTACACGAATTATTTCACACGATGGGATTTCAGCACGAGATGACAAGAAACGACCGAGACACTTTTATTGAAGTCCAATGGGACAATATGCCACAAGGTATGTGGATTGTTTATTTTAATTTCAGTATTTAATATCTATCTTTGTTAATCCTAACACCACTCATTCGTACAGCAGCTCATTTACCTGCATTTGCAAGAATTAGAAAGTGATTTTTATTATTTACACGTACCTGTAGAAATGTATCACAATTTTGTAATTGATTCTGAGAACGGCTTCTCTTCTGATAACTACGACGTATCCTACAATTTCCAGTCGCTTATGCACTATGGATTCTTCTTGGCCCACGCTATTAATCCTGACAAACCTGTGATGAGAAACCTGGTAGGTAATTGGTTTACTAATAGCTAATGTCAAGTAAAATACAATACTAAGGGATAATTAAGGGTACCTCTCTCTATGTAAATTCAATGTTAATTTTGGAAATTCCAAGAACACGTTTTTTGAAGCACAAACTCAATTCAAAGAATATTTTCTCCTTTGAAAGAGAACAAATTGGTAGGGAACGTTAGAGGTCTGTTAAAAATTTTCCTCCATTATCTATTTTTAAAATGTTATTGGTTGTCGTTTATGTTTTAACTCTATAATCTAAAGACCAAATTTTGAGTATTTTTAAAAATTCAGTTTTAAAAATTTTGAAAAATGAGTGTTCCCCCCAAAAATATGAGTAGAATTGAAATCTGAAATCTAAAATTTCCTGACATGTTTACAACTAACGTAAAACGTGTTCTTCTGACGTCATAGTCACCCTTAATATAATTAATCTATAATTATGCAATTGTTCAAATTACCGTATTTAGAGAAACAAAGATGCTATTGGTTGGGATTTGGATGATTGGGATGTAGGACAACGTTACCAATTCAGTAGAGGAGATTTACTAATGATGGCAAGGAAGGGAAAATGTAAGACAGGACGATTCAAATTATCACACTAATATTAAATATTATGTCCAATCTAAAGTTGCAGTGTATAATTTTATGGGAACTTTCTTTAAATTTCAGGCAAGGATCCCAAAATTCAGAATTACCCCATCACTGGAGCGACTCCTAAGGATGTTGGAATTTCAGAAGATATAAAACATTGTAAAGCGATGAAATGTTCCAAAAATCCCAAACCATGTAAAGAGGGGAAGGAACAAATTGACAAACCCTGTAAAAATGGAAAATGTCCAGGCGGAATTAGGAGACTTTGCTGTGAGAAATAGGATTAAAGGAACCCCTGCAAAGCAAATCAAAAAATATAATTTCTGGAAATACGATCGATTCAAAAATTCAAAATTACAACGTCCAAGCAGTCACAAGAGCCCGGGCTTCGGTCGAGCGCCCTGAGACTATATGGACTGTCAATTTAACTAACTATTTATTTAATTCGTACTTGAATTGGAATGAAAATAAAACGCATTTTACAAAAATTTAGACCCATTAGTATTAATATATTTCATGCTGTACCTATTCCACCTTTTGCAAGTGCATTATGGGGATTCGAGATGGATTACTCCACAGAGTGATATATTGTGATAGACAATGTAGACATTTAGCCATCTGTTGAAATGGGGAAAAATGCTGCAACATTTTTGGCAGATAATTGTGTTTTGTTACATAAACATATTTATTTTGATCAAAAATGGACAGGTTAATGGTTATACAGGCAACCCTGCATTTTAATTACAAAATTATATCATTTGAGGTAATTATATACCTACCTATATAGATACATGGTCAACATGGTACATATACAGCCGAAAATGAATGTGTAATTGGAACACGTACAAAAGTGGCAAGTGGCATTCTAGTTTTGTGGTTGGTTTACTCAATTCAATTAAGATTTGAAGTAAAATTACATTTTTCCGGACTTTCACCAGCTACCAGCAGCATTTCACATTAATTTACTTGAGTCCTACCAAAACAATAAATAACGTTCATTTTTTCCAAAAATCTCAGGTACGCGACCGCGTACATCGCGTATGCCTAGAATCGCCACTGCAAACTGCTTGGGTATTGGTTGTTGGACGACTTCACAACTACAATGTTTTACAGTTAATTTAACTATTAATTATACTCTCTAATTAAAGCGAGTCACTGGGGACTACCGGTTAGAGTTTCTGTCTCTCTCTGGACAGTCCTCCTCTTCGAATCCCGTCAGGGATC
>JAQFYC010003878.1:0-19132 GCA_034694165.1 Tomocerus mixtus
TACTATTTACGGGAAAGAAAGCCTAGACATGAACAGGCAAGGCGTATTATCCACAATATCTCATCTAATGTAGCATAATTCCATCCTCAAAGATAAACTGCGTCGTACCACTAGTTTATTGATGAGAAGTACAAATACCAAAGTTCACAGGTCGCTGCTTTGTTTACTGCTTTCTCTTTACTGTCGTACTTAGCATGCTAACTTGTGTATACATTTAAGTATACATATACGAGTAGTTCAGTCATGTTTTTGGGCGTTTGTTCTGTTTTGTTTACATTTTGGTATGAAGATTCCATTCCCATATTGTGGAATTTTCTACAATCATAATCATACTTCTCTAATGTCCTCTTTAAGAGTGATATTGCATTATGGCCTCATTCATATACTACAGGAAAATATAAACAAATATATTAATTGGGGCACATTGTTGCATGTTGGTAATTTTTGGAACATATCAGTATTTTGAGGTAAAATTGCTATAATGTTGAATATCAACAGATACCAAACACTCGATCACACAAACTAACAACTAACGGTTGAAAATTCCTATAATGCCCATATTCCCAAATCTGTTTTGCAGTTTTACACACATAACAAACACTGTTGAGCCCGTATAGTATGTAAAAGTAATTTAGCAAGGTGTGACACAGCTTACACATGCAGCTCCGTGTCAAATGTGACATATTTATGTCGTATTTAATATTATCTATATAGTAGTAACAAGTCAATTAAGTTGGTTCAATTTAAAGAGATGCTCAATTAAATGATGTGTAGTGTAGAACGCATATTCAGCACTCAATTCAATTCTATTCTGTTCATTGCTCATATCCTTTTCCTTCCCTTCGTTAGTGACTTTTTACAGTACAGTTAGCGTCAGGAGCACACCAAAGATCAAAGTGAATACAAAATTACATTAATCTGGTGTGTGTAAGGATTTGGCCATTACTACCCGCTATACCATTTAGTACGTACACTTACAGTATCCAAGGAAAATCTTGAATTTTAGTGTTACTTTGCAATAACAACGTATGTTATATAAGTTAAGTACTGGTCGAGATAGGTCAAATAACTATATTGGTACCGATGGCTAAGTATATTTAATGCAGATGCTCTGGTTAACTTCTAAATAGACTCGTATATACTATCTATTTAATATCTATAGTATGTGTTCTATCTAAAAGGCAATAAAAGTAATGGAAATCTACTTTATTACATAATTCACTTACAACTAATATTCGCTGCATTTCGTAGGACGAGAATATATACTTAAGTGCATTTAGGTTCATACTACATGAACATTATTATAAATTCACTGTAACCACACTTTAGAAAGTACCTTTAGTAATTCGAATTCATATTTTGTGTAGGCGTATAAATATTAAGAATAATGTGTTCTTATAAGACAAATACAGGATGTAATGCTGAATGTCAAACAGACAGACGTCAATTTTTGCAGTATGCACAAGACTTAATAGTTGAATGGATGACATTCGGATCAGATTTCTCAAAGGTATATGTCAGAATAGAAATGATAGTTAGGTAGTCGCCAAGGGAAATGGAAAACGAATATGCCGCTACGTAACTCTACCTCACTCAAAGTGAAAGCTTTGATATCATATCATATCTCTACAATGGGGCTATGTTACATCCTACATCTCAATCTGTCACTTTGTAGAGAACAGATATAGATAGAGAGAAACACTACACACGAAAAGCTCACGCCTACCCGTTTAGACTTATGGATCACACGCCTTATTAAATTATGGAGGAAAGTAGCACGGGAAATTGCGTTTCGTTTTACGTTATGTTATGGTTTAGTGGAACGACAATAAACTTACCTTACCTACTCTTTGGAAAGTGCAAAGGATAGTCAGCTACACTACACAGAATCACGAAGTTTACCGTGAGATTAAATTTTCTATTTTTATGCGCAAATTGTAAGCACTTTCTCCGTAACTGATGAGAAATATTATGCTTACCTACGTACATGATTTATGTTACTTTTAACATCTCCAATAAAAGCATCTGTATACTTAGAAAGTTTATTAGTGGTATAGTATAGTTATTAGTATTATAATAGGTTGTCAATTAATGTTGCCGGTGTACGACTGAAACCTTTACCAACGTATTTCTCTTTGCGTAGCGGAACTTGGTCGGGAGTAGTGTGAGTGTAGCTGAACAATATCGGAGGATATAACAGAAAACTGCTCGTACGTAAGGGATGCTTACATATTTAGTTGAATGAGTACTAGCTTAAGTCTATGTGCCGTGTATTTGCATACAGGTACTTCACTGAGCCTTCAAAATTTTAGAAGTGAGTACGTTACCCTTTGCGTACGAGAAATTTCCTGTTATTTATACCCTCCGAAAGTGTTCAGCTAAACTCCCACAACGCCCGACCAAGTTCAGCTAAGCAAAGCGAAACACAGTTCGTAAAGTTTTCAGTCGTTCTCCGACAGAATTAATATTAGATATATAATGTATGTGTATTAGGCATTCCACAGTGATATTCGGGGCTCAAAGGTCATTGTTTAAGGTAAAGTAGTACATCTTTGTTTATAATTTCCTCTCATGAATAATCTACAAGTGTCACGCCAATACTATTTCCTCTTGACGTGACGTAGGAAAGAGAAAGCAAAGTGCTGGAGAAAATAATCCACTTTAGTCTCCATTTCTAAGCAAATGTTTATGAATTCTACTTGATCTTAAATAGGATATGACGTCCACAAACTCTATTTACTATCTAAGGTGCTCCACCAAATCTCCTACGTTGACTTTTCATTGTTTTGGTTTCGACAGAATTTTTAATGACTTTTCTCGTTTTATTTAGCCTAACTATATTACAGAAAATATCACCATTATGCAAGAAAACTATCGACAGCAGTACTACTACAATATACTCTATATATGCTAGTAAATAGAAAACAATTCTGTAGACGACAAGAAAAAATGATTTTGGTTTTACGCTACTCTCCAATTGCTTGCACTGTCTATTGCATTTGTTTGTGTATACTATAGCATTTTGAATCATGAATAAAGTTAGCTTACGGAATATAAAAGCCAAAAGAGTTATAAAAGTAAAATTTTGAATTTTCGTAATAGCATGGCTGCCCTGAATTGAATAACCTATCATTAGTTAAACATGAATTTTACTTCTACGTAGTACAAAAGTAGGTTATAGGTACATATTTCATACCATATTTATCCAATGAGTTCCCCAGAGAATATACAAGGCCATCTTGGTAAAATATAGGTAGTAGGTGCCTCAATTGTTTCTATTGTGGAAGTATTTCAAATAATTCTATCCATCTAAGAAATTATTAATATCATAATAAAAGAGATCATAAAACCAGTTACAAAAATCTTCAGTGCGACTTGCTACGTAACGTATAAGGTCCTCATACTGTCATAATTCCTTAGCTAACTCATCCACAACCCACACCATAACTTGTTGGAAATCTTGGTGTAGAATGCGGTTACACTGAGGCTAAAACGATCGAAAATTTTTGCGGTTCACAGTTTACAGCACCATTAAAGGCTATAAAATAGCTCCTAAAGCATACGTAAATACTAGGTGAAAGTTGCATATAGCGTTTAGATGTGAAAAGTGAAAGTGCTTTTGCATGCGAACAGCATAATATGTTACTGTTCAAGCGAAACACCCTCCATGCATTACAATGATACACAAAATACATTTTATCATGCTTTCACCATTGTAGACTTTCACCATAATGTAATGTGTAGAGTGTAGTAATTCTAAAATATAAAGCTAAGTAAAATTGAGGGAGCGGAGCAAAAGCACGATATACGGTGCGTATGTAAGAACCATGAGCATTAGATGTTTCCTGTGCAGATATCATATTTCACTGAATAATGCAAACTTTACAGGAAAAGTCTATATTGCCCTTTTTCATTTTAGATGCTAGTAGCTAGGCTGGCTGGTACGGTAGTGCAATAAATATCCGTAGGAGTCGTACATTTCTGATTGCTGTCGACCTGCGTAGATACTTTACTGAATATAAAATGTTTACAATGTCTTAACTAAACCACAGATAAAAGTTTTTTCTTCATTTTTAGTAATTCATACCATCCAGTCCAGTCCAGCCCAGTATCCCTTTATCTTTGCTCTGTACGTAGTAAAAAAAGAACAGATGGGAAGGACAGCAAAACAATGAGAAAGTTGAGTCAAGTGAACCAAAAGTGTGAAGAATTGTGATATCTATAATATAAAGAAAAGTCAGTCAAAACGGTGATCTGGTCCTCGGTCTGTACAGCTTAGTTAGTAAGCTTTCACTGGCTTCCTGCTAGCTTTTAGGTTAACTATAAAAATGATATTACAGCCCCAGGGACTCTGCTCTTCCCATTGGGAGATCTACTAAAACCAAAATACAGAAAGTGCCATTAAAAGCAAACTTACTTTACATTACGTAAACTAAACGTTACTCCTATTCAGTTACTACTCTGACGAATTCTGTTCTTGCAAATTCGTTAAAGCCCTGCAACACAGTTCGGTGGGAAATACTAATAGAGAGAACCTCTCTGTGAAACAGCTAAACGGCAAAACCAAACACGAATTCACTAGTGTTTTTGCAATTACCGACAGCTAAAATCTCAAAATTGGGAGATCTAAGATTTCAAGACTGAAAAGAGCCCAGAAAATGCTCAATTCAGTTTGCAAAATGCCAATAATCTCTGGGCCTTGAATGTGAATGTCCAAACACTCTGCTGAAAACAATTTACTGCCAATACTGTATTTACCACTTACATTTACATATCTTTGCACTTTTCACGGAAACATGATTTGCTTTATATAAAAAATATTTGGAATTTACAGAAAGAAAAGATACACACATTGGTTTATAAATAGTAGGTAAAGGAACTATAGGCATTGGCCGTTGTATGGTCCAGTCCAGGCTTCAGAGAATCCATGCTGCTTATTTATCTCTAGTAAGAAACAAACAGCAAATAGAATACAGGGAAGATAGAGGAAGATTCATCAATAGTGTAATACACAGGCATGGCATGAGGCATAGACAACAAACTATATAGCCTCGGCTGGTTCTGAGTTTTCGGGGCAGACGTAGACAAAATTCAGAGTAAACGTGAAGAGAGAAGGATTTGGTAATGTAAATATACATGTGGACTGGAGAGAACAGAGTTTCAGTTTGGATTCAGACAAGTCAAGTCGACTCAGTTCATGTTCAGTTGTGTCTTTACCTCTTGGCTGAAAAGAGATGAGTTCAACTTTCTCTCGGGATCGCTTGCTGTGGTTTTGCCTCGCCTTTCTGCTAAACTAACCATACTAAGACTTGCTTTCTTTCTTACTCATTTATGGGATGTTCGACACTTAAATTCAGAAACACAACGCGATAGACAGCCACAAACTACTTTGCTGACACTGTGCACAAATTATCAACAACTTTTACTCTGGTGCGTTTTATTAGCAGTTTAGTTCAGTTCAGTTTATTCTGGTTTGGTTTAGTTTAGGCGTGCACAGGATTGGTTCTTTCTTTAACCCTACACATATATATAGCCTCATCTGTGGTCTCGTCCCGTTCTACTGAGGCGATATGTAGTACACATCTCTTAGGAATACATAAAACCAAAGACATCTAAACCACAAAACCATAAATAAACCCAAGGAGCAGTCTAATTTCGTCACATAAGTTTCTAACTGTCCCTTTGGTCCATTTTTGGTACTTGCGTCAGTTAAGTACCTATGCAAAATGATGAAAGTTCCTCCTGACAATCGTAAATTCTCTGTGAGCTTTGTAAGTGAAGCTCTGCCAACTATCACAAATGGACCCAATAATATGGGGCAGACTGACCCTGCTCTCAAGGCTTTACAACAAAAAATACTTCGCCTTCAAGTTTCACAGGTACGAATATATATTTTATTAAAAATATACCAAATGTTAGTCATTATTTATGTGAATATTAACCAAGATGCGCAGAGGAGAAAGTTGTGTAAATAATAATGTTGTCTTTTTGCACTTGGTCAGCAATAGGTAACAAGAAAAACTTATTTTAAATTAGCACTCTAATTAATTAAACTTTCTCAAGCTCAAGCTATAGTTACAACATGCGTAAATAATACACAAAGCAACTTTGCAGCCTTAGATAAACATAAATATACATTATGTACATTTAAGAGAGAGTGAGGTATATTTTAATTATACATAATTATGTACCATCCAACCTAAAGATACTAACTGAGAAAAAAACCTTGAAAGAAGTTTTATAAGTTAAGTAATTACTGCACTAATTTATTCTTTACATCGCACATATAATTGTACTATTACGTAGTAGACTTTTGCGTGGTGCTACCGTAATAATTGTCTTTTAATTACTACCATTAAATCCAATGTCAAATTATAACTAATGAATAGGCGATCTCAATCCCAACGTTTCCAGTAATATGTGCATTTGAAAGCAGACGCAAGTTCTAACATACATATTGGCATATTTTTTGTATGTACCTACTGGTGAATTCCAAGTAAACTACTACGAACAGAAAGTATGTTATATTAGTAGTAGTAATAGTAGCATAAATGAAACGGTAGAAACAAAGATTCTATTATGGCAATGCTTGTGTATACTACTTCTTCAGTTGTATACCTAACCTAATTCGTGTAAATATAATCCATTAAGAAATATTGTGTGCCTGCCTGCTAGGTTTTGTAAAAGCTTTATTCGTTTGCTCAGTCATGACGAGCGAAGCACTCGGTCGTGGTATTACTCTTTCTGGTGATAATAATAATATTACTTCTGTGCTTTAGCGTGCCGGATCTATTCACTAATCTAGGGACACAATCTTATCTTGCACAAATAATGGAACATGCATTATTGCTATTATTTGTATATAGAAAGTGCCATATTTGCTAAGTCTTACGCTTACGCCCGTTATAGCCCGTTATAGGGACTATCAAAATCGAGGTAAAACAACAATTTGGCTTCTCCGATCGTGATCGTGAGTATAGCGTATGTATAGAAAAAGTTGCAAGTACAGATACAATACATACCCTTTAATACATTTTTGCCAAATAGGTAAAAACGTGTCTAAAAGAAAGTCTGGAACTAACATGAAAGTATTCCATCATTCAGGGAAAGTTTACTGATAAGGTGATAAGTAGCAAACACTGTCATTATATTACATTTGAACTCCTACGAAACAAAACTTCTGCTAAAAAGATTAAGTTCAGTTGCTGTAAAGCTGCGTATAGTTGGTAGTAGCTACAAAAAATGTAATGCATGGTATTATATTAAATGAAGGTAGCTATTACCTACATTGGAATATTGGCAAATGGCGAAGGTCATTGTATTAGAAATGTTCTGACGTATTTAACATGCTCACCCAAACATATGGCATAATTTCTACTTCTACACTAAAATCAAATTACATTGAATATTGAGTAATTAATATTTAAATGGTAAACTGAAGGAAGATGCCTGCGTATATAGTGATTAGGCATTTTCGTATTTACCAAATCCCTCAGAAAATGGCTAGCCAGCCTTGGAAACTAATTTTTGTGACAGGTAATTAGTTTTTATTTACATTCATTCCATGTAAATCAGACGAAGGTTGAATTTTCACAATTTATTTTTGAAGTGCTACAAAGAAAAAAGATGAATAGTAGTTGTAAAGCAAACATGAAGATTACCGTTAGCCTGTATCCCATTTGATCCATTTCTTTCAACTTTCAACCGTGTAGCCACAATCGCTCGTCCGTCTACACGATACAACATTTACACATGAGGTGTTTTGTACCGTTATATGATGTTTACGTGCGATTTGATTCATATGCATTTTGGCTATGTCAATATCTGTGTACTACGTTTTAGCAATATTAAATGTATATTCTCTAGTATTGTACTTCATAAGTAAATGCGTTGATGTGAACTGTGGACTCCAGTCCAAATTCCAATGATTTATGTATGAAAAACTGCAAATGATGGTCATATAGACAGATGAAGGTTTAAATAATGTCATTCGTGTTGCTCAAATTAAAAATCAATAATTATGTGCCTATTATATGCTATATACATTAATTAAAGATAAATGACTCATGTATTAATTGCGGAAAGAAGCAACCCAGTACTACAAATTAATGCTATGTAAGCTATGCTCTGGCAAATGGTAAATGTAATGTTTAGAGGACGAAATACTAGTGCCCCGCCCGCTGTCTCATCTCATGTCACATCCACATAAATAAATCTTGGATCTAGAAGGTTGCTGTGAGCCTGTGCTGAATGTAATATTTCTTTGTTGTTTACTTTCTACATACGTACATGCCTGCTGCA
This sequence comes from Tomocerus mixtus, assembly GCA_034694165.1. Lineage (NCBI taxonomy): Eukaryota > Metazoa > Arthropoda > Collembola > Entomobryomorpha > Tomoceridae > Tomocerus > Tomocerus mixtus. The sequence continues at coordinate 8,302 of JAQFYC010003878.1, forward strand.
TTTGTTTCACGGCTAATTTATGGCCTAAAATACGATCCAACACGCAGCACCAAATGATAAAATTACCTACGGATTTGTGCAAATACGGGTTTACATTGTAATGTTGAAAACTAGAAAATAACATTTTTGGAGGTTAATGTCCCACTTGGAAATAATGAAGGATCCTATAAATTGTCACGAAACTCCGTTGAGAATAATTGTTTTCTGGACTTAGTGTTTTATAGCTTATCATTAAGAGGACTAGTCGAATGAAAACCAATCGCAAAAGTTTGTCCCTTACTTAGTTGCAGAGGACTATTCGAAATATTTGTATCTACGTAATTCACTAAGGGTTATGTAGCCAAATAATGGGAGTCTACTTTCAACTTTCATTACTTGATTTTGTTTCAGTTTAATAAAAAATATCCAATGACTGGTGAAAGTGCAAATATATAGACGACCCGAGTAAACAATATTTTTGCTGCAGGGTTATTTATATAAAGTGTTGACTTTTAGTTGCCCTACACCCATGTGCACATGAACTAAATATGTATGTACAAAGTTTACGATGTAACATTGTTTAACTTATTAGTTGACTTACCTAGATATGTATCTATTAGTATAGAAAATGTATATATACCACTAAATATAATATATATCTATGTAGTTCAAAACCAATGTGCAGGATGTGTGCTATTGTACACATATTAGAGAAAGTGTGGTAATTCTAACAATACATGACATAATTTGTCGAATATAGATATTGAATTTTTCCACGAAAAGTCTTTGTGAATAAGGCTCAGTTTCCTTTCTCCGTTCGACTGATCATTACTGTATATTATTATTATAATACCTTTTACCTTACAGTTTCTGCCTTCCATATCTAACAATGCATATCCGAATACTTTCTGAATTTGCTAGAGCTAGGAATTCATACACTTGGGAACACAATATGAATTGCAATTTTGCAATTCATTACATTTTGTAGATATTATTTTCATCGCACACATCCATTCAGTCATATTACCATATATCTACCTGTACAAGTGTACAGCATAGCATCCCTATAGTAGTATAACTAACATAATAGTATTCAATATCAAATAGGTAACATGTTGTAAGATACCAGCAGTCTTTTGAACTAGAGAAGCTATTTTCTCGAATCCTATACCACAATAGCCATAAGAATAGCATATAATACAGCTATTTTCCACAATTTTTATAGTTTCATATTTTCATCTAAAGATATTTTGAATTGGAAGGTAAAAAGAGCAAAACCAGAGAAGAGGAAGGCTTTTTGAAAGAAAGAGAAAGAGTATTCGTCTTGTCTGTATGCCACTAATAATGTGCTGGAAATGGCCTGAACACAACTATTTACTTAAGTACTATGCTTACTATAGCTATGCTACTACTTAAAATTAAGTTATAGCTAACTATAACTTTGTATTTACCAATATTAACCTTTTAATTTAATTAAATCATCATATTATTTTAAATCTGCAATGCAGGTTTAATGAAAGTTATAAGTATGTAAATAACTAAAGTTCAGTGTTAAAACAGTGTGCTCAGATACCTTAGGTATGTAAACTACCGACCTACAATCTGCCCACTTTGGTGTATATACACCTAACCTCTGTTCCTTCTAAGAACTAATTTAATGTCGATGAATAAGTAAGTTTTGTATGCCTAGTTACCATTACCAATCTACTATGCACATCTTCGGTTGACAATGAGAATGTTATTTACATCAAAATTAATTAAGTAATGAAAGGTAAATACTTAGAGATTATTGCGACTTGTGACAGAGAAAGACTTGCGACGGTGGGAAAGTAGGCAAAATAATTAGTATCCAGCCAGCCAATTGGATTGAAAGAGCTGGCAGTTTATCTATTAAAATGAAATCCTGTAAAGGTAAATTTACGTAGTTAAATTAAAAATAAGATTATTTTATGGCAGCAGCATCACTACCTATATTTATTTACTAATGTACCAAATAGCGCACTGAGATTTTCAAGTAGGTATGCTATATATGAAAGCAAGAATTTATTGCGCACAAAGACTGTAACATGACATGGTGCAAGCCTGACAACTTCTTAGTCTTGACTGACAGTTAAACACATTACACTCGCATAATTAAACGCAAAAAGCATAAACCGTATTGAAACTTATAGATTTAACCAAGATCGTTAAATATTTTTGCTTTAGTGTTCTTTAACTCCTAAATGAGCACATTAAGTAAACATTTTCAAATTGAATTGAAACTACAATAAAATACACGTTTTTGCAGACAAATCTTACGTAAGACTTATTCAGTAGGAAGTATTTACAATTTTGCAAAGCCATGGACTTGCAATTTGCGCATATATACACTGTAGACTTTGATTAGAAACTACAGATAATGTGGGAAGTAAAATCGGAATTACTTAATTGGAGATCATTATTTACTTCTTTTGACAGAGCTATTATGTTTCTTTTAGACACATTTTAATGATGTACTTACGTAAAATACTAGTAATCTAATATAATTGCTTACGTCGAGTGTGCTACATTCAATAACATACTCTTTGCTATTATTATGGCAAATATTACGCATTAGACCGAATTACACTGACTGTATAATTGCGCTTAAAATAACAAAGTTGAAGGGCGAATTTGATGGGCAAAGTAACTCCTACAAAGCAATACAAGAGACGCCAATTCTATTTAGAACATACAGAACGGACAGTCAGGCTATTGTATTGCAGCTTCTTCATATTTTTTACGAATAAAATTCTATTCTGCTGTGATAAGGTTTCATTTTTCAGTACGAATTTTTAACTGTGCAACAAAGCAGCCAATCAATAAAAGTAGTTGGCCAAAGTTACTGATACCTCCATATTACTAGTATCTGTGTATAGAGATTGACTTTATTAACTTAAACGGCAATGCATATACAATACAGCTGCATCATATTTGTTTTGACCTGGCACTCACATTCCCTAAGCAATTAGTGCCATATTGTTTAAACTGCGTAGTACGTGTTTTGTATGCTGACTTGCTAATTGTAATACATATTTAGTATAGACAAATAAGTGTATATTTAGAAACCTGATCGCGTTAAACCTGTCTCTACACTCTTCACTATCAATGATTTATTTAGAAAGAGTAGATTAGAGACGATACATACGATCCAACCAAAAGAGTAATGCTACTATCTGTACATTAGCTATTATTACCGATTTTATTATTGTAAATCTCTAAAACTTCCAAAACATACTAGTGGCACATATACTACATGGAATAGCTTTGGTTATTGCTTAAAGGATCAAGCAATAACCAAAGCTATTCCATGCCATATCACAATCCCAATTTTCACAATCCCAGAGTATTGCTGAGTCTGTAGAGTGTCAATGTTGAACACGCATTAGGATTTTGACTAGAATAATTTGCACATTTACATTCTAGCCGACATTTTGCGTCATTCCTTTATGGTATGCTAGAGTTGACTTCCACTTTCGAGTCGACTAGACATCATTCCCTTCACAAGAGGAGAATCTGAAGTGAAAGCGCCCAACGATACATGAAGTTAAAGAAGGAATTACTTACGAAATAGAACAGAATAAAGAAAAAAAGGATCCCCATTGGATTTATATTTCAGTATTTCATCTTTCTCTTTCATTACATCATGTTCAGAATTTCCTACGTAGTAAAGTTGGTTCTCTACCCATAACTTAAGCCCAATTCAGTTCAACATCGACAATCCATTCTATTTACCAGACTACAGATAGACAGACAAGAGATACAGCTACATAATGTGTAATACGAATAGTTTAGCTATTTATTCTCATCCTGACTTTCTTATCTTCTTCCTCAGACTGTAAATACCTACATAGTATAGGTACAGTACAACTTATTACAACTTAAGATTTCTTCCAGGAACTTTTCGAATTTTTTCCTTTTCAAACGAAGAGAATGTAAGAGCAGAGTGAAAGACGAAGAGTGTGGTAACGCAGGCGAGTAATTTCTTTTCACTGTGCAAGGAATACCTTCTGCCCATTCAGTTCTTCATCTTGTACTGTACTGACGATAGTACAACTGTCTGTATAAAGAGAGCAGATATTTCCAATCATGATTTTCGATGTGGAATGGAATGGCCTTAGATATAATGAAATATATGTATGCTTTATGCTATACTATAGGTATATATCAAACTCTGTACAAGATTAGAACTACACAGTACAGAAATACACTCTGCTGTTGCATTTCAAAATATCCACTTCTTCCTTTTTCGATATCGAGTACAAACTTATGATTCTTTTTGAAATATAGTAAATCCTAGTACCTAGACCATTTATTTGGCCTAGTTTAGACCAATTTCCAACAAATACATCAATATCCGCAAAGTCCAAGTTAACTTTTACAATAAGTGATGAAAACTTTGGCTATGGTGCACTGCACTACAAATTGTCAGTACACCAGTATTCTTTATAGATGTACAATAGTGCGATTCAAAGAAACTTTTCGGGTGGAAATTGAAAAATATATATTCATGCATCGGAAATCATGCAGGAAGAGGAAGCATCTGGTGTTTCAGATTTACATAAAACATAAACTTACTTTCACTTGGGTCGTATAATATAATGTAACACGTAAAAATGTTTGCTGGAATAATGAATTGTAATGGAAGTTAAAATATTCTTTTGAATAAATTGTATACAAACTGCAGTCACTTGACACGGGTAATCTGCTTTCCATATAAGAATACTATTTTGTGTACAATTATTTACGAAAAGCGATAAGTTATTCCTCTAAATTACATTAATTAACCTTAACTTGATGTATGTATACATTTTTACCTGACATGCATAGGATTTGTAATAATATATCTTATGTAGTCACCTGAAAAGATTGTTAAATTATTTATGTAATATTACACTTATTACACGCTTCACTTGGCTACTTCATAGTAACTCATTAATTAGCCATCAGAAATGTATGTATATATTACTATGTATAATAAGTTGCTCCACGGTGCAATTAACTTCTGCCATTTATTGTGTGGGCAGACTTAATATTTAATTTAAAGTAGCATCAACCATTTATGCATGCATTATTATTTTCGGCTCTGCTAACTAAGATTAAAAGGACTGCGGTGAAATAAAGAAATGTAAACAGGGAGAAAACTTCATAAAAGGACACTATCCATAATAGTACACAATTGAAACCGGTACGACCTTGTGTTATGTCTATAATATTAAAGATGATTTTATTATGTACAATTGTATTTTGAAATTGGAGAAGAAAAATTGTAAACTCAAACGATGGTAGTGTAAGTATAAGTATAAGTGGGCATAGTTCATAGCCTTTAAAAACTTATAGCATATAAAAAGGAACTGAAGTTGCAAACTGTCTATTGGATTGAGTGGGAGGAGGTTTGTGTTGTAGGAAATAAAAAAATTGAAAGTTTACGTACTCACAAAAACTTTTTATTGAGGAAACGTTAAGTTTGCTGCTTATTTGCAAAATGAGTTTATTAGGTATTCGGGCTTTACTACCACATATATTAGCTACACAGTTCTCTGGTTATATGTATATATCTGAAGCTTGCTTGTATACTGTGCTAGTAGCTTTACCAAGGGAGAGAGTTTGATACCATCAAGCTTAGCCAAGGCATGGGCAAGGTGGTGGGCAAGGAGAAAAAGTACATCTCCAGCTACGTCTCCATTCTCTATCGGTGACAGTATGTGGCCTAAACCTTTCCATATATTCTTCCTGACGGGATTTTTATTTTGGAATTTCAAAAGGTCAGCCGCAACCTTTAGTGTATATTAATTCATACTAATTACAATTTTATGTATGCATTAAGTAGTTATTGCATCTTTAGCTAGTATCACTACTGTGAAGCGAATGTCTGAATAATTTATGCATAATGAGTTCATCGTAAGTTACATTTCCCAAATGAAGATAGGTAGTAGACTGTCAGGCTTAGGGGATCCCGCCTCCTCCATTTGGTTTATTAACTATAGTGGAACTAAGTCTATATGTAGGTATAGTACATGTACCCTATTACTTACCTATACAAATACATACATATTTAGATTACCAATGCAAATATTACTAACAAGTCAACTAGTGTAGGAGGCAAAGGCAACTAATTCAGATGGTTACTATAAAAATATTTCAATGTAAAAATTAAAGGAAATAATGCCAGTACTAGTGCTTATGTGTATTAGCAAAGTATGGTCGCTTTGCAATGCAATTTCTAATTAAGTTTGAGTTCAGTACTGTTTCAAAAGGAAAATTATATTATTTATACCCTTTAGGTTAGCGTAATACTTAATTAAGCTTTTACCTGTAGTATTATTGTATACTGCCTAAATTACTTTCTTCATAGCTTGTAGATATTAACATTAGGTAATGCATTCGTTCTGGAACGTTTTTAATCCATTAAGTTACCTATGATACTAACGACCAATCTAATGAGAATTTCCAATTATAATGTGCTCCTATAAATAATTCTAATTTTGGGACTACTACATAGTATGCCCACTTCTGCAGACATCATGTCTGGCACCAATTCAGTTGTACAGTATTTACATAGTTAGTACAGTTTTGTATTACATTACACATTACACACATTACACAGCTTAATTAAAACTTAAATCACTTCAGAATAATTATTCAATATAATTAAATTCGTCAGCCTTGGATCTCGTATTGCGTTATGACGGTTTTGAAGTTATCTATCTCATCACGTGTTGCTAACATAGGATCTCATTAGTTGTACACTAAATACTAATATATTTAATTATCTCTACTAGTTTCAGCTGACGATTCTTTAATTAATTAAATTAGTGGATTGTGAAGGATAGTCATCTTTAGTGCGATTCTCCCAGCATCGTGGCAAAATACAGGATGGGAGTCGAGTATGTGCGACAGAATACAATACAATAGAGTTAGCAAATTGAGGATAGTTAAATTAAGTGATGCCAGTTTATTTCATCTTTCTGTGCCGATCCTAGAAGATACAAATACAGTGCATTAGTAGACATATGATATTGCTTTAGTTAAATGTAGCCATAATAGCTCTACATAAGGCTCTACATACATATAGTACTATTAAAATCTTTAAGCCTCGTTAGTTGGTAAATTGAGATGAGTGAGAGTTAGCTGAAACTCCATGTGGTAATAATGTGAAAAGCAGATGGTGCAGAGTGCAGACGGGAGTACAATGTGTAAATAAGTGTAGCACTCAAAATTATTTAGTACAGTACAAAGTACAACACAAGGTCATAATTTTCTTCTAAGTTTGTCTATTCTCGGCTTACGCTAGCAACAGTCTTGGATTACACTGTCTATTGTTAGCTTTATACTTATTTATCTGCCATAAAATTATAAGAGCTATAATATGATGTCCTCTGTATTGCAATTATGTCTATTCTACTTTCTCATAGAGCTAAAACCGTCCTTTCTACTCTTCCAATATGTATGCATGTCTGTCGGACATAATTTTCTAAATGGGCGATTATGAGTAGTAAATTGTGACATGATATCTAATACTTATGATATGAATACTTATGTGAGTGCGCTCGCTCAGACATCCTGTATGATAATTTTAGCAAAGATATTATAAGTGCACATTCAATGAAACTAGTTTAATTATTATTATTTATGTTACTAGCGAAAAAATGCATTATCCGTTAACCAAGAAAATACACGGGATGGGACGACCTTTACATGACCCATGCTAATATTGTTTTCGTATATATTTTTCCACAATTTTCCAAGCCTTTCTGGTAGCGTTCTACATTTTCCCAGCTGGGGGAGGGACAACGGGGAAGTGGAGATGCCCACTTTCTATTCCCGAACACAGTTATTTATTTAGTGTATAACTATAGTGAAATCTTTTCTAAGCAAATAGAAACTTTGTCGCAGAATAGTTGACCTTCTAATGCACTTTATACATACAGCTACATTTATATGTAATGGTTTTATGTGAAGCGTGGTTTGGCTTTGATCATCGCATTGAATTTCTGATAAGTACTATAAACAAAACAAGTAAACTAACAGACCCTTAACAAATGAACGCAAGCTTCCGGAAAAGTTAACATAAGGAGATAGCGAATTGCCGCCGACTCTGATGTTTACTTATAAAACTAGTTATACGGTACTGTGTACTTTGCATATAAATGAAATTCATGTCGGATGCGTTGATTAAAGCAAATGCTTCATTTAGCAATCAGCGATGTAGATTTTAATTGGCCGAGTGAGTATTTTCGCATCTCGACTCGAGTTATTCTACTCTACCTCATTAATTAATGTCTGTCCTATATTTGTAGCTAGTAGATAAAGTTTAGATGCCTACGTACAATTCAACCTACTTTGTATTTGTCACTGTCACTTGTATAGTCCCTAAAAGAAAATTATGAATATTCATTAAGTTTGAAAGTGTTTTCTCCTTTATATCCCGAACTTCATTAAATTTGACTTTTTTAATTCGTTTCGTAGATGTGTTTACCCTTTATATAATTAAGAACCGCAATAACTACTGTAAAGGTGGAAAACAAATAATACTTTAACCTAATAGCTCTAGCCGCAATTTGCATTCTCTTAGTATTCACTGTCTGTCATTGTTTAGTTCTAACAAACGACATTATAACCTTTGTTTCTGTAAAGTTTTTGCCTTGTACTGCCACTTCACAAGCACTTCTAGCTAAATAATATACACTTTTATGTCGTTGTCGGCCCTAAAAGTTGTAAAAGGCAATGCAACCACTATGGATACATACATCCGCTCCAAAGCCCCATTTTACTGAATTTTACGTCTCTTTTCGCCTATTTAGGAAAACGAAAGCATGGTAATTTTATACATTGAAAATGGGAACTTGTCTGGCCAATGTGTAGTATACCTATAGAGAGTTTTTGCGGCAAAACATTTTTTCATTTTTTAATGGCAAAACCTAATCACTAAAGAGCTTCAAAAAAATTTTTGCATCAAAGGCCATAAATTAAAAAATGACCATATACTGCCATTTTAAGGAACATTTTATGGTGAAATAGATGATAAGCTTTCTCTACCAATAATAATCATATACATAGTATTATGTATTCATATTCATACCATCTTAAATTACATTGATTAGTTTTCATCAATATTTTCAAGTAATGAATATAGGTAGATTTGGATCGCAACCCCAGACCACAGACAGGTCTGCTCGTCATGGTACACTGTACCTATGGCATATATTTATGACTTTGCACCATTTCTATGAATATGTAGGGCATCTCCGCATCTATGCTCAGAAACTTTAAAATTTCGTTTCTTTGAAGATCATGACCCTACCTGTAAGTTTTCAATGGAGGTATTAAAAGTTCAAAAATATCCTTGTGTCTAGCAAAACGTATTTCATTACAATAGCGAAACTTTTTTTCGTATTCCCCATGCAAGAATGAAAATATATAAGGTCGGTAACTTAATAGAAGACAGAAACAATGTTCACTTTTCACTACAACATTTTTGTCTCAATTTGTTCTACGAAGTCATAAAGTTGAGACTCTACTCATCAGAGATCTTCTTTTATTCTCTCATACCCAATAAAACCCTTTAAAGGAAACAGCGGAAGGAGAAGGAAATAGAACCGAAGTGCTTTCTTCATGAGACAGGATTCATCTTAACGTTTACCCATGCACTTTCGCTTACATATCTTATATTTTACATTGCACACTATCGTATCTGTATCTGTGCATGTCTTGTTCATCCCGTCTTCAGTGAAAGTAAGAATACTCATTCTTAGTTTCCATCCAATCCACAATTCCGCTACTCTAGTCCAATCCACTTTCATTCCATCTTGTCTCCGTTGACAAATGAAATGAACAAACTTCAGCCCCAACTTTAACACAAAGTTTCCTTCCTTATTGCATCCTTTCCTTATTTGTATCTTGCATAATATTACGTATATGCATATAACGGTCCCCAAAGCATTACATCATATATTCATTTCAGATATATCGCTCTCCGACAAATAGTATAACCAAAAGATGCTGCAGAACTGATCAAGTTCAGATTTATTAGTAATTTAAATCCCAATGTGATTTACTTGCAATCTAAAGTTGACGTAAGTAATGGAATTTTGCATTAGGAGTTAAGTAAGCAGTAGTAAGCACTTACCTACGTGTTATTGCAAAATTAAAATAGTTCGAACTAGACTTACTTTTAGCCCATACTCTCATAAGCATCTGACAATATTATTTAGTTGACTCAAAGGATTAACTTATTGCTGAGATCTCGGAAATTATATTACCTGCCATTTTAAATTGGATAAGAATTCGTCATCTAATTAGAAAACAAATCATTTTCAATCTTTCAAAAACTTGCTACAGTTTCATTAAATTATATTATAAAGGTTGTAACACAGTATCTGTAGTATATACTAGTATAAAGACCACAGCTTCCAATTAATGATGCCTTAACGCATAAAATTCTACATTATGTAAGTATATTATGTTCACCTACGTACGATTAGTCTTTCTATCTTCTCCTACTGCTACTGCGTGCAGATTACAGAAGTAGTTTTGCAAAGCTTTCATTTTCCACATTCAGAGTTTGCAGTCTATGGTAATCTCAGGTATTTAATTTAACTTTGTTTGTAGTTTCATAAATAATTAAGTACCCTTCTGACTTTCATTAATGAGTTACCTAAATACTTGAAACAATCCCTTTAAATACTGTGCGCAGTACAATATAAGTACACACTAGTTAGTTGGGATAATATTTAATACACCAGTAGAGTTGATGTTAAATGAAAACGTGTGGGGAGTACTAAACTGGCCGCATTAAGTTTGGCTGTTGCTGCATAAGTACAGAGCAGCCATT
>JAQFYC010003879.1:0-19132 GCA_034694165.1 Tomocerus mixtus
AGCTATTGAGGATATGAATAAACGAATATTAAAATCAAGGTTTATTTATTGTTTTCATATTAATTAAATAAAAGAGCAAAAATCAAAACTCATGCTTTAGAATTTGGCCATGAATGAGCGTTCTGCATCACAATAGTAAGTAACAGCAGATGAATGTGCATCTAATTTAATAATATGAAACAAAGCTGTTGTGCATAAACTGCACATTAATAAGATCCGCTTCAGATACTCGTGTAGGTAACAAAAACTTGATTAATGGCATAACATCTAAATCAAGCAGGTAACAATAATACCTAAGTGCACAATATAGTACGCACACTAAAAGTATAAGGTTTGTTGTGATACAAATACCTAGAGGTATAAAATAAATGTAAGTATACAAATATGACTTTGTAGTTTTCTTGTAATTAAATATTTAGTGGTAGTAGTGATAATTTCATTTCCCATCTGTCACTGTCACTCGCATAAATATATGAAATAGTAGTCTGTCTGTATCTGTACAGCCATGATCATGAATATCGTTTTAGCTAGGAGCTTTGTGCTTATTTTTACTATGTACAGTGTGTAATTTTACATCAGCACCATAGCTTTCGTAACGTTTACAATGTACACATTAAATGGTCAAATTCCCTAAATAACTATATTATCCAGACGTAGGGCAAGCACTCGGACTTTCTGAAACTGAAATTCGGCAGTTTACAAACAATGATGACAATAAAAGCCACCATTAGGTAAATCCCATGTTCATTAATATGGAATCTTGTTCTATTAATAATTAGAGATATGAATGATCATGACAAAAAATAACATCAGAACATGTACTAGGTACCTATGCCCCTAATGCATAGTACGAAACAATTGCAAAAAGGTAGGTACTAAGCATTAGCAAATTACATACTTAACGGACGCACTACTTTCTAAGGTTAAAAATACCAATTTAGAACTCTCAGGGATGCCTATAAATAGATATTTATATAAGTTTGTGTCGGCATGTAGAAAGAATTAGCACTTTATATGATTTTGCGTCAGCTTAGCTAAACAGGTAAAAATTAATTGCCACGGAAAAGCGCAATCAGTTCAAGCTCCATGTTTGTAGACAGGTAGACACAAATGCAAATTACTACAAACAAGCATATAGCTGTGTGGCTGTGTTCATACAAAGTAATCGTACTACAATGGAAATACTGTCAAGTAACAAGTAACATTACAAACAAGCTTTTTGTAATGTAGATGTAGCCATTTCGTATAGGCATGTACCTATATAGGTATGTTTATTCTATTTATAGTTTAGTTTTCGGTTTCTTAGCATAGTGGTCCAAACAGAAATGGAAATGCAGTTGCTTTTACTGAAGTCTGTGTAATACGGATGTTTCTTAGGATGTTTCTTAAACATATTAACGAAACAAAAAACACAAAAAAGAGTACATAAAAACATTTTAAGCAAATTCATGTTGACAAATGGGATTTTTTAATACTTAGGTTAGGTATTTTAGGAAAATTACTAATTGTTGTTCTCCTGACTTGGCAAATATTTTTCGCTTTTGCTATGCAGTCACTACAAAATGAATACTATTGCGTTTTATACATTAAATACTACTAGCAACTACACAATACACACGAATATAAATTACAAACCTTAACTTGGTCTATAAATAGAAATAGGATGAGAAATATGCAGTATTTTTTGCTATGTAGTGCAACCATTGCATCGGTATAGCTCACTTTACTTTACTACGGTCTGCATACATCATTCATTCAGAGAAAGGTATTGTTGTAAGATTCATCACGTTTTATGGGACGCATTTAGTTAGGAAAATCGACAATCAGAAGATGCTGACAATTAGTTTTTAATTAGAATCACTAAGCAATTTCTAAAGTTTATCATTGCCATATAGATCAAGTTCAATCTAGCAGCAGCTACTACTACACATCATAATTTACTAACGTTTTTCAGGTACAATATATCTGTAGTACCTACGTATTTTTTTTATCCATGCAGTACGCTACGCTTTTGCTCATGGTCTATTATTATTATTGTTAAACATAAAACTAATTATGTAAACTAATAAATTATAAAATTAATTAGAGGGCATAATTTTCTTTAATGGCCCATTAGACCTTTCTGTCATGTCATGATTCCAAAGGTATGACGGGACACGGTACAGCACACATTCATTTACCTATATATTTATGGGCTTTGGCAGTACGGCAAAAATAAACACAGAAATTAGCATTTCATTTCCTTAACAGTATTCAGTGCAATAGTGTTAAAGGAAAAGTGATTATAGTAAGTATACTACTAATTAAGTAGGTATTACAGATATGTATTCCAAAATCCCTATACATTGGGATAATAGGTTCATTATGTATTTTATTCACTCTTGCAAATTGTTGTTATTTAGTATAGTAATAATTTTATTTCTAGTCTCATCAAACATGGATAAGTTTTCCTAACTAACTAGCATGCAGTCATTACTTACATTACTACTTGAAGTTTGTAACCACTGCACTGTAGGCTGTAGGTAATAAATCTTGTTAAATCTGGCTCTGGGGTTGCTAATTTAGTATGAGTATGACCGGGCTATGTTTCACTATCTACATATTTGCATTTGGTAACTGTATATATGTACCTAATATTATTATATTGTCTACTAAAACAGTAGTAAATCCATTAATCTGTTTTGCAGGGTTATAAGGAGTCAGGCAGGAATTCCATACACGAATGAATTTTAAAATCTCAACGTGATTGATACTGATGTTATGTAATGGTTTCTGTTGACAAGTACTGTGAACTTACATATATATGCTCTTTATACAGCGTATTGTATTACCTATATAAGATAAGCAGTTAAGACCAAAGAACTTGGAAAGATTATATATTGTTCCTATCTGTTCCTATTTCTATGGTTAAGACTGTTTGCGTGTGGCATGTATGTATTGATTCATCTCTCGCACATAATCGGGGTCAGCCACTTGAAGCAAAAAAAGGATTTAGATTAGAACTTTGTTCCCCTCTTCTCATATCTAAATGAATTTTACTAACTCTTGGCTATGTTCGTTCGGCATCATTTACACATTATGGGGTAGTAGTAGTACCGAGCTACGTACCTAATTAAGCATTTAATCTTATAAATATTATATTCCAAAGCAAACGGTGAGGATCAGCCAAGAATGCTAAATATTAGTGATTATATTATGATGTAATTGTTGAGATAAATCAAAATTAGGCTTATAGATAACGTCTCTCCAACTATAATCCTAGTGTTTTATCTGTAGCTACCTCTGAACACGTTAATCCCATAGAAATAAACGCAGCATACACCATTTCTTTGTAGGTAAAACAAGAAGTTTTATTAATGCAATTGAAATCTACTCTTTTAAGGTAAACCGTTCAAGTACAAGTACTTGAGGATAAATAAGTGTAAGTAAATGAGATTTAGAGTATTATCTTCATTAAGGGGAATGAAGGCTACTAGGAAAATATTTGGAAGCATAACTATAATTGTTTAACTTATCACACCTGAATCAATATACTAAAATATTATGGTGCAAGAAGATGACATGTACGAGGACACATTGCAACGATATAAAAATGTGCCCTTCTTTTGAACTAATTGTATTACTTACAATTTGTAGGTAATCATAGAGCATTATTATTATGAACTCAAACAACTAAACACAAGTATGGAACATATTATTCAAAAATCCAATATTTGTATGTGTGTATTTATTATTTTATTACTTAACTATTTCTAGTTTCCTATGAATAACTACGTTACATTGAGGAACAATAGCACATTTCTACAAATGTATCCAAAACGCGATCTCCCATATCATCAACAACCGATAATTAAACATTCACTTTAACTGCATAAGTGTATCTACAATTCTACATACAACCAAACATTTATTTTTAACTGTTAATTTTAAACTTACTTATATACTAAGTCAGCATCACAGAAGGCGAGATTTGACTTCGAAATATAAAAACATCATAGACCAAAGGACAGTTGTAATCTTGTAATATTACAGTCTCGGAATTCTAATTATAATGAGCTATATAGCTATAACACATTTACATATCTGTGGAGTGTAGAGGTAGAGGATGCCTATAAATTACACTACAGGATATCTAAGTACGCATGCAATTAATTCTCTTCAATTACGTTATTACTGTTCCTGATTTAATTATCATTCCTAATCCGACATAAGACAATTGCAGGTTTCCCCATTCACATATCCGATCCGTACATCACAATTGTATATTACTTTACATATTATAATATGATGATAAGATAAGTGCATCAAAAACAGGCATTAGATACCTATTGTCGTTATGTCGTACATTTGCTATTATTTACATATGGCAATATTCATTACAATTGTCTTATCCTTAGCACTGTACTGTACCGCACATTAGGCCACAACCGGAAGTCAAATTGGAGAAATGATGCTTTGTAAGATTGTAAGTAATTGTTAAATGTAACTACTGAAGCGCCTCTTTCCGTTTCGCTTTTAATCTTTGTGCACCAGCATTTCTAAGTGTTGAGCTCCGTGAAATACAAGTCTCAGCCCGGGCTGCAGATTCTGCGTCTTTGACTCGCCTTGCAATCATTCTAGCTTCCATACAAATCCGTTCTGCTTCATCGTATTCCCCTTTTTGCATGTATAAACTCCCGGTATTAACTCGGATGGCAGCTTGCAAATACTTATGCTTTTCACTTGCTATTTTGTTGCACTCTTGAAGTTTTTCAATAGCTCCGTCAATATCACCTTCCAAAGCTAAAATTGTGGCTAAATCACTTGCAATTGCTACAGCCTGAAAAATTGCATTAAAATATTATTAAAGTAACATGAATCTCTTCTAATTAATTGTTAGTCTTGGGCACAACCAAAAAACTGGATTACTAGTACAGTATATATAGGGCATAATTAACTGCCTATGCATTAACAAATATACTCTTTAGATGTCTATTATGACTACTCTACTTCAACAAATTTCTTTGAAGTCAATTACCTGTTGGGAATCCGCACCTACAGCCATAGATGCATATTTATAAGCTTCTTTTGCACAACTTTGCGCTTTTCTAACAACTTCTCTTTCTATTTTATCAGCCGATCCACAACTTAGGTACATTTGAGACAAACTCTGAATTGCCCAAGCAGCCAAAAGCAAAGTATCCTCGTCATCAGCGCCATGTTTCTCGATCTAAAGTAAATTTTCATTAGGTAAAAATATAAGGTACTAAAAAGAAACGTTGCTTTCTCCGCAACTTTTACTTTTTAGTAATCGGTAACACGAACATGATGGTATCTTATATCCAGCTTAGCGGATCTTTGGGCAGAATGTAAAACAAGAAAATATGGTAAATGGTACCTTTTCACGTTGAGCATTGGCACAATACTCAAACCCAGCAATGGACTCCGCATGACTGCCCTTTTTGGCATATATTAAGGCAAGTTTTATGCTAATTTCAATTATGGAGTTATCGTTCGCCGCAACATTTTGATGGTAAATAAGTCTTTGGGTTACACGCTTGAAAAGGGTCTCAGCTTTCTCCAGCTCTTCTTTTTGGAAGGACAAATTAGCTTGTATATCCAATATTTGTGTCTTTGCTTGCTCTAAATTATCTAGGTCAGATAATTGCCAGGATTTTGATAAATGTTCTTCCGCTTTAGGGAGATTACCTTCCTTTAAAACAGTAATGAAACAGAAAATTAATTTGATTACCTTTAATACCCATATTTCAAATGTTGTATTTACGTTTCTAACTCGGTGTGTTGAGTGTTGTAAAAATAAAAAATAAATGTGATAAACTTTAGCTTACTTAGAGTGCTTGTTACAAACCTGTATTGCTAATATGGCCCTTTTAATTTCCATCAACACTTGTTCTTCAATAGTCAGTTCTTTCTTCTTTTCAAAAAATCCCATAAATCCTACAGAGAAGCCGCCCAACCCTAAAATAGTTCCAGCAGCACCAAAAAACGTCTTCTTATTACCTTGGAAAAAACTTTGGTACGATTTACATCTTCTAATTTGTGTCTTTTGTAATCTGTGAGCCGCTCTACACACGAAATTAACATTACGAGTTCTATAAATATTCGCTGCGTCGATGGAGTGAAAATGAAAAAAACGAAAAGATTGCAGTCGTTTTGCAAGTGACAAGGATTCTGAAATCTGTCTCGGCCCTAAATTTTGTCCTATTGTCGGCGTATATAGTCCCAGATTTATCATTGATACATTGAGGAACCTGGGAAACATTTTTGACGTACGTCAAAATGCCTTACTTATATTACTAAATTAAAACATCTAATTTAAAACCGGAAACCGATTTTATTTTTGTTTTCGGTCCGGGTGGTCAGATCCTCAGATCCATACAAACTGGGCGCCATGGAAATTTGGCGGTAGTAATTATTTTCAAAGGTAGACAGACTTTCTCCGCATGTATTTGTGTTGTGGTGTTTCGCTTACACTTTTCTAGTTTCCAGTAAAAGTCAGTCACCAGTTCAAACTTCATGGACTAAATCTGAAATTCCTGGGACGTTTTCCTTTCCGGTTGGATTCATCATTTCATTATAAATTCGGAAAAATCGCTCCAGTTTTTCCAGTCCATTGAAGATCGATTTGAGGAAGCATAATAACACACAGGTTCCTTCATTCCTTCTCTGTCCTCTGTATGTATAGATATATCCACAGTTCAACACTACCTAACACCGCACCGTAAGTAAGGTATCCGATCTAATGTTCATGTGTATAACGTACTGAGGACTTGTATAATTTAAATATATATTAAAGACTAACTAATTATAATTTAAAAATTATATTACAGAATTGATGTCTCGTCCGTTACCATCAGCAGGATCGCCTCTTCCTCTCCCCAATAGTACAAAGGAACCGGTTTCTGGAAAATTACCCAGTATGATGCCTCAAAATATGTATCCAAAAGGCTATCAATCTCCAATGTTCCCGGAGAGTCAGAATAGCTCCAGCAGCAAGTAAGTTTAGTAGTTGACAAGACAAATTATTGTTAGATGCGGTTTTGTAAAAGAGGGCGTCAATGGACGGATGTTAAAAGGGTGAAAGTCCCGAAAGTAATTTAAGGTTTTTTATGTAAGCATAAAAATCAACTATTCAGTGTTACTTATTTGCGTAATAATATGGTAAACTAGATATATACCTGATACCTTAATCGCAATTGGCATCAGTATATAAACCAACATAACGGTGTAAAGTGTAAACTAAGCGAGCTAACCACACTAAATAATGTTGTGCAAAGCTCACGTTCTATTTATTCTGCAGTAAAGAAAAATTCACCAAACACTCCATGAAGCCAAATGTAGCAAAGATAACTGCTTCTACTTCTCCATCGTTGGAAGATGCCAAAAAATTACCGAGTAAATATTCCGTACATCCTTCACATAGATTCCCAGTTGCCCCACAGAAATATAACAACATAACAAATACCGCAAATGCCTCAGAAGGGAGGAAGACATTGAGGGCTTTTACGGAGTTAAGGCAGTCAGCGAATGCTCTGTACCCAAGCACATCGAAAACGTCTGTATTTTTAAAACAATCTTCTAGTTCTGAAGAATTTGCTATAGAAAGTAGCACTACTCCATTTATTCATATGCTCATGTCCCATAATCAAACTGAAGCATCAAAAATGAAAGAACGCAACATCGTTAGCAATTCTGTTTGTGGTAATCATAGCCATTTGTTCCATCACATACTAACAAAAAATTCGATATGGAGATCCAAAGATCAATATTTTGTAACACTTTGTATCAGATAAGCGTGCAGTTGCTGCAAAAAATCTTCCAAAAAGAGAGCTTCTGCAACAACACTTATCATTTTCGGAGTTTCTTCGCATGAACGATGACTTTTCTGATACTGCTAGTCGTGCTAGTACAAACAGTGAAAGCACGACAAATACTAGTCCCTCTCTTTCCGCCTTTTCAAGTGCAAGATCTGAAATTGAATGGGAAAAGCAATTAAGCAATACGAGTATCAATGAAAGGATTGACGAGCTCACCTCTGCACTCAAAGATAAAAATACGGAACTTGCTCTAATGAAAAATGACATGAAAAGTCTGAGGGCGACTGTTGAAGAAAGTTCCAAAGAGGCTAACCTTGCAAAAAAGTTACTGCAAAACTATAGTGTTAAGATATCCTCCTTAGAAGACCAGATTGACAATCTAGAAGTTAGTTTTGATATAAATAACCGAAAGACGATTAATTTAGTTTTATTTTACTTTACTTGATTCTTTACTTGTATACATCTAAATAATTATAGGTATACTTGTTGAAATTCTAGGATAGGGTCAATAAACAAGAAACTGAGATTGTAGAGCATCTTATTTCAAAAATTGATGAAGAGGTGCCAGCTTCATCTTCAGAGTCTCTAATGTCTGTCATTGAGGAGAAAGAAATAATCAAACCCCCTTCGCCACATCTTTCTTCGACAATCAATTTTGACAAAATTTTATCGAGTATAGGTGACCTCAATCGTCGAATGGATAGAATGCAATCAATGCAACTTATATACGCTAATGATAAATCAGGAGCAACCTTTAAGGTTAATATAATATAAGAGAAAGTGAAACTGTCTGAGAAACTAAGAATTTTAGAAACCTTATCTTAGCTACTGTGAACAACATTTTTATCCTTTATTGGAAATACAATAGTTATATCGTTGCATCATCTAATCTGAAGTTTGCATTTATAATAGCAACCAAAGCCAGTTACACTAATATTATACAAAAATGGAATTGTGTTGGGCGAAACTGGATTTAGGAGTTACAACGTAGATTCTGTAAAGCAAGTTCTCATTGATCTTTGCAAAGGATACTTCCCTTCGGAGCTGTTTACGCAACATCCAACCGGGATATATATAAATGTAACAAGCAAGCGTCTACCTATGAGCACACATTATTACACTTCTGTGTCTTTGAGAAATTAAAGCTACCATAAGATAATAACATGGTATTTATAATGTTTGGGAAAAAATGTAAAGGTCTCTGACAAAAGGGGTCTTGAGTATCGGGAAAGTGAAACGTTTAGCGGAAAGGGTTGCAAATTGTCCGATCCAAAAGATATACCAGAACTGAATGCCGTTACTGTCCCTGGAACTCCTAGCTGTGGAATCAGCCAATCAGAACTTAGGTAAAGTAGTCACATTAATTGTTGAAAAGAATTGTAGCCTGTCTACAGGTAGATTTAATACATTTAATGTACATAAACCTCCATTTAATTGGGCTAAAAATTTTGGATATAAAACTTGGATGAAAGTAGGTATTATTAGGTCCTTAATATGTGGAATAGTACTGTGTACTAAAACAGCAATAATTATAAACTTATCATTTTCAACTCCGTAGTTCTCCTTGTGAATCTTTGGAATCACTCGTCTCCACAAAATCTCGACTAGAGCTTATTGAAGTCCCAGATCTCATATCTGACAATAGAGTCACTGGGATGAAGGATAAAATAATAACACTGAAATTGAAACAGATTAGCACGGGTTATTGCTTTCTGCTCACTTGTCAAGTTTTCTAAAATTAAAAAGTGACTTTTATTTTTATTGTTTCTTTTATTGTTTTCAGACAAGTGTTTCAAGATGAGGGTATCTATTTCAACTATGATTGAAGAAATTGTTAACCATTTGGCAAAGACTCTTGCACTGGATGACAAATCAGATCAATTTGAAACGAGGGACAGAACCGGCGACGATTCGAAGGCTCAATTAAAGATCGACTTGATTAGTTCTGCTCCTTTTGGAATTCTGTCCAACTTTAATGCTTCGTTGAAGGAATACGGCATCGTCCAAAATACGGTCCTCTATATTAAGTAAAATGTTCTCGTTCATCTATTTTTTACACTGGAAGTGCTAGAGAAACCGAAATCAAAGTATTTTAATAATTATAATGGCAGGAAATGAAGGATCAGATTTAAATTTTGTAACTAAACTTATTGCTGCTACAAAAACATTAACTAATGCAAATATATTTAAAAGTGAATATCAACAAATTTTGAAAGAGCTTACTCTTTTTAAGAATTTCACGACTCTGTTTTATAAATCTAGTGGAACACAAAATGTATTGTCAATTACTGCTAAGTTAGTTACAGATTCCAGTCTCCAGGAATTAGGAGAAAATATTTTAATAACTGTGTGCAATAATTCTTCTGCCTTCAATTTATCTCCTAAGTTCTGGCAATTCTCGGTTGAATATTTCAATGGAGTAAGTCGGAGAGTATCTTCTTGGAAACTAGACGAACCATTAACTAAGGGGAAGTCGCATGTATTTCTGGCAAAATTTTCCCCCAGTGCTGATTTTCACCCAACAGAAATAAAAGTGAATGTAATTTTCACGCTTATGTGGAAAGAACACAAGTGTGTAAGGGTTTTGCCCATTGGATCCCTTTTAGTTGATGTAATGTATTTTCTTAATCCTGCGCGGGCAATTGGACCATTGACGCCATTTGGCTCGTCACCTTTACTACCAATGTCAGAATTACACACTCGTCTACAGGGCCTTGAGAAACAGTGTCCGACCGTGACAATGTTTGAATTCCAATTTGGCTCACAATTGACTGATTTTTTTATTAACGAAATATTTCTCAGGGATTGCCTTCACAGAGGGTTTCCCCCTGATTTGATAAGGCTAAATAGTTGTAATGAGAAGCAAATTGCTCCAATAAATGATATAGTTGTTCAGAATCAGAACACGATTGATAACCAAATGGAAGTAGACGTTCCAAATGTGGAATATGTTGTCTATGTTCAAAAGGAAAAGATTACAGTGACTGTTTCAAAAAATGGGGGCTCGGTAGGTTTTAAGTGTTCAAATAGTAAACTATTATTTAGTCTAAAGTTAGCCATTTTTCGGAGGCTTCTTGCCTGTGATGGTATAAAAGTTGTTTGTCCAGATGATAAAACATGTGAGAAATTGTATGCGATAAAATTGAAACTAGAAGCAATGGGTAGGAGCCCTTCGGATCGATTTGGGGATCTAATGGAGTTGTACTTAGAACTCAGGGATGTAAGTGAATCAGTTAAATTCATAAAGTTGAGCTCAGTGGACTAGAATTTAATGCATAATATGTTATTAAAGATTCCGTTTAATAATCGAAAATTGAATATATAATAGGCAAATATTATTTATAGAATTTGTTTTTCTAATCAAAAGATATTATTGTACGCGTATGCCATGTATGCATATGTGCTTATTAGTATACATTGTATATAAGGTGAATGCAAAAATTGTTAATAAATCTTTTGTGAAAATGTATCTAAATGTAAGTTTTTTGATGTGAATAAGTGCTGTGTTATATGTACAATAAATTGTTAACAAGAGATTTTCGTTAACTAATTTTTCTTTTCTTGAGAGCAAAGATAATGATCCATTGGGAAATATCAGTCGACAGTGGCATCATTTGTGAAAGCTTAAGGGTATGAAAGTCAGTTCTGAAGTTCACCCGGTAAATACTAGTATTAAATATTTAGTTAATGCACAGAGCAAGTGGTGAAAGTTCGCATGGAGAAAGTAGGCTGCTAAAGAGGAGTGAGCGACCCTATGTATTTATTGCTATCCTGGAGATTCTCGTTCCAATCCTTTTACAGCATTTATCGAACTAAGGGGGAGACACGAAGCGACAAATATTCGAAGGATAAAGATGCATTCATTTCATTACATATATGGAAATTATCATGTTTTGATATCCTTTAAGATGGACTTTCAGTAATTCAATATTTTACGGACAAGCATCCACCATTGGGATATGTAGTAAGTAGTAGTTCAATTTTATGGTTGAAATATTCAAAACAGTGGAGATTGCTTTTGGGGGTGCTAATTTCAAATAATCAGATCAAAGCCGCCTTAAAATTATTCAGAAATTGTGTGAAAGAAAGTTATATACTGGGAGAAATTGGGAGAAAGCTTTCTCTTGTTAATCAAGATGCTGTTGTGCTGTAGTTATGTTATCAGTCAGTAATTGCATTTCAATTTAAACTATTTTATTCCATTTCTAACAGCGTCCACAGCCACATCCGTCAATTAATACACACAAAATGATATTCTCAACTTCACAGTTAAATATTTGTATAGACTTCCTTTTTAGTTTATCCTGTATTGCAATCTAATAGTGTTTAGCAAATATATTATGGATTTATATTAGTAGGTAGGTACAGATTATATAATTATAAACATAAGTGTTCCATTTTAAAAGATTAATTAATTTGTAACTTCAATAGTAAGCAAAAGTCAATGTGATACATTATATTACATCCATTTTCCTGTACTAATACATACAAAGAGTTGTTTTCCTACAAACCCGTAATGAAATATAGATAATCTAATTGTACATATGAAAAGTAAATCTCTACAAAAACATGCAGTTGACTGATATAATATTACTACTACATAAATGTATTATTTTTACTTTATTAAATAGTTAATTGCAAGCCTTAGTGGTTGATACAATACATGATATTAGGCTAGCCAAACAGATATTTGGTAGTATTTTCATTAGTAGGCATTTTTACAGAAAATATTTAAAATCTATCTACTACTATACTAATTAGCAAGCTAATTACAGATTACACGTATCTATGTACTACTATTGCAAATCTAAGACTACATTTAGGCACACAAGTGCAGTTTAGAAAACAAAATACATTCACTGTTAATAATGAACCTGGTCAATAACATTTATAAAAATTAGAATGACTTTGGCAACTATGATTTGACATTCATTCATACTATACATAAAATTTCGAAGTTCTTTCTTTGGAAGAGGAAGCGTATGCAGAACGTTTTAATTTCCCAACTTCCATTAGCATGGTATCAGAATCTAATCTGGTAATTGTGGAGCCTGATGCATGCTTTCCTTTTGATTTCTTTGACTTAGGGAGTGTATTACTATTATGTGGGGAAGGTCCATGATTTCCGGCTAGAGTAGCTTCAGCTTCTGATAATGCTGCGGTTACTTTAGCCATTTCTCGCATTTTTCTGTCGATCGGTATTTCGTCAACCGTCTTTTCCAAAGCTGTTATCCATTTTCGCTTCTCGGTAGGACTAGGGGCGGTGAAAAGCATCCACGTTTGACGGTCAGGACTATAGACTCTCCAGGAATTGTGAACCATGCCGAAATAATCATCTAGAACAAAAAATTCTGAAGTAAATTACATGCTCCTTATTTTTTAATGTCAAAACGAATAAGAAACTCAAGGGTAGCTCTTTACCTTCTTCATTGCTGTCAATATTAAGCCAAACTGACTGTTCGAGATCGATTCGTCCATCGTACACATAACCATTCTTTTTAATAAAATCCTAAAAATGGAGAATTATTTATTATCATACTTGCCAAAAGAGTGTCCAGCCAATTTCGTTGAATTTAAATCGGAATGTAAATGTAGTGTAAATTGTTACCTTTTTACAGAAAATCAGTTCTTTATTTAGGAGGGCAACATATACTTCCTTGTTCTTTCTGCCATAAGTCATTCTTAGTAATTCTCCCTTTTGTAAAATGGAAGCATTGCGGTCAATCAAATCAGGCCCCTGAAACACAAAAGGATAAAAAGGCGTGTCTTTAAGAATACAGCTAGCGAAACGAATGTGAATATCCGTAAACGAAATACGCATTTGATTGCAAATTTATACATCAAAGCAGAACATATCAAATACTATTACAGCAAATGAGTAAAAACTGGAGAACCGTAATAAATGTAATGATGCATGCAGTCAAATGAACTGCTGAATAATATTACACATAAAGACAAGAATAAGAATACTTACATCCCATCCGTCAACAGAATTCTGTAAACGAATGATGTCTTGCAGAGCATCAAATTGTCTTTGGGTGTCATTGATCTTCATCGCAACTGCTTTCATAGTTTCTAGTGCTTCTACTACGGAATCATAATCTTCATGCGTTTTCTACAGAGTAAAGAAATACGTATTAGAGATACAATTTTCAGTTGAAGATCAGCATCGGCTACCGTTATAGCCAAACTAAAATAACTAATCAAAATCTCTGTAGGGTGCCACTCCCTTGTGTTGCCTCGTGTCGAGATTCATTTTCATTTCACGAAGAATGGTTCAATAACAATAGTTAGATAACTGAATTATTTTTTCATACCTCAGTCTGCTTGAGAAGTTCATTGAGTTGGAGATGATATTGGCAAATTCTTTGAATTGGTCGCAGAAGGAAACCATGAAGGGGAAGTTTGTCCATCATTTGCAATCGTCGACAAGCTTCAAAAAATTCGGCATATTCGATATTTTGACTTAGGTTTCTAACAGTGGCCATTGAAATTGGGTTATTGCAGCAGTAATCCGAATACAGATCAAACTTGTCAGCCTACCAAGTAAAAAATGAGCTTTATTATTAGATCATACATAGCTTATGTAGTTGTTTTTCATAGAAAACAAATTAATATTGCATGAAAAATACATACCCAATCTGTGAAAACAGCTCCAACGGACGATCTAGAAATGGCTTCATTATCTAGCTTTGACTTAATTGCTTCTAGAAACTTTGCATGAAGTCTCAGAATCTGTTCAATATTTGAAAACATATTTTTGACGGTAGTTTCACTGAATAAGTCTCTTCTTGCTCTGCATGGAAGTAAAAATCCTTGCACAATATCATTAAGGGTTTTAACGTAATTAGTTTCTGTGGCCACAATTTCTTTGACAACTTTACTCCGTATGCTATTATCATCACTTCCACTAGAATGTCCACTAGTACTTCCACTACTACTGCTACTGGACGATGAGGATGAGCAATCCACTTCCAAAGGGTGGGATTTTAAATTCGGGGGCTTCTTGTCACAATTTGCGGAATTTTCCTTCTTCCTGGAATATTTGTGAGGAAGGGAATGATAATAAGATGCACTATCGGATCCTGCACAAAATCCTCCTTCGTCATCGTCTTCATAATCTTCAGGTTCAGGCTCATCATTGGATATGAAGCCGTCGTCATCTAATTTGGCATCTAGGAGGTCTTCGTAGGATGTTGTGTTCGTGCTCGTAATGGATAACAGTTTGGGGTTCTTGAGTTGTTGTCTTTGGGAAGTGCGCCAAACGTGATCTGGGATTTCGACTAAAGATAACTTGGGCACATGAGGAGATATATTACTGTTAGGATTAGATGAAACGGGGCATCGACTAGAATGGGAAGTGTCTATGAAATCAGAGCGAATCCGACGTAGTTTATTTTTCACTAAATGGGGCTCGTCAGCCATTCCTATCCCAGAATCCCCACTTTGACACTTGTCTCCACGAGCAGCCTTGAAATCTCCTTTTCGCATTTTACCTCCAGTGTGTAGATTCCTGGAATACATAGCAGAAAATCCAGAATTACCACTAATATTCATTGAAAGAGACTATGACATGAATTAATCACTTGTTCAAATTGTAATCCATATTTTCATGAACTGCTTACAAGACAAGAACAACTCTAAATGCAATAAAAATTCTAAATAAATCTAAAACTTCATGGAAAATGAAAGTTATGCCCACAACAATGCAATAAAATGAAATTAAATAATAACAAATTCAAAGAAAATCCCACCATTTCATTAAAATTTTTGAAAAAATTTCCAAAATCAAAGAAAATCTTCAAACAAAAATACAAGATGAAAAATAATCCTCAGAATGGTATAAGCTTAATCGAATAAATAACCCAACTTACCCATCTAATTCCACACGGTGATACAAATCTGGTGAGCTGCCAATAGGTGCGGATATCATTTTCGTTTTTCGGTTGGGACTTTTTGCACCGTTACTAACATTTGAACTAGAGCCACCTGATCCAAATCTCAGGCTGAATGTTTTTGAAAACCTTTGGAACAGGCTGGGACTAAGACCACATGCCTCTGCGGGTCTCTTTGCAATCGGCATGATTATTCCTTTGGAATTAGGTTCCGGAGTATCCTCGTTGACTGTATCGGGATCATTTAGATTAATTTGTGCTATTCTTCCTTTGGAACACTTGGAGGAACTTTTAGGGGTGTTGTTTGCAGAAACTGCGGAGGATACTTCCATATTTCGGTAAACTCGCATCCAATCTCTAAAGGAAAGTTGCACCATAACAAAAAGTACAGAAAATTAATCATAGTTGTTGTAGTTTAGTTAATTCCTTTACGACTAACTGGAATTGTCTGCTTTGGATATAACTTATGGTGTCTTTAGTCATATAAATTATTGCATAATATAGTACATACCTATAGGTTACCTACATGCATTTTACTTTGCAGCTAGTAGCTACCTAATTGCTATTTACTACGTACATTTAACCACAAGAGCTAAAGTACTTAGTATAGGTTTTTTTGCTAAGTATTGCAATTTTCATTAAGTTCCAAGCTAAAGATAAACCGTATACGCACATTTAATATTAATATTGTTCATTATATCATTTCTGTTTTTACTATCTGCAAAGAGCCTACGCAAGTCCTAGTAAGCAATAGTAGCATACTTTAATAGTAGATATAGCAAACTGCTTTTATCGTGTTTATAGTATATTTTACAGTATGTAAATAAGTATTCGCTAAAACAGCAATGCAAAGTACAGTTCGCATAGAGCCATTTTTATGTGAGAGACTGATGTACTTAATTCATGTCTTACATACTTAGAACTTCGAGTATGAACATTTTAATCAAACAAAACCCACAGTTAGGCTTCTCCATAAGGAAATGTCTCATGATAATTATTGCAGCGGTTTATGTTATGTACGTCAAGTTTTTATGGTGGATTAACTACAACTTATTTAAGCACATAAAATGAATACCTATAAGTAATGCTCATTATTGCCATTTAATTATGTTGAAGCATCTAGAATATCCATCATATTGTCTTTTCTTTACCTTGACTCTTACTCTTAATACCTACTCTACTAGAATTGCAAACTGTGTGGATATTGTTCCTGGTTAAAAACTAGATTATAGGTACCTAGTAATATTATTAAGTGAGATGGCTGCTTTACAGTGATATAAGTGTATTACGCAATTATTTTTATTTAAATTTTATTTCTCACTATGATAAAGTACCTACTCTTTTGAAGTCGTGGGACTTTTGAGCAGAAATTTTTAGTCCCTAAAAACTGGCTTTTTTTGTGCCAGTACCTAAATCTAAAGCTTTGTAATTACCTCACACTACTAAAGATGTTGGCATTTTCTAGCTAAACTCGATTATTAAGCTTACGTAGTGCATGTAAATATATGTACATACTTTCTACAATACAGTTATTTAGACCGCTGGCCTGATGTATTTATTTATTACTTATTATTACTGTGCGTGTCTTTAATAAAAGGAATCGGGTAAAAATATCTTCTAGTATTTTGTGCATATTGTAAAATGCCTACATAAGATATGCACTAAAAATCTAAAAGTTGTATTGTATAGTAATTAATTACATATTATCTATTATTATTATTAGTATGTATTTAGCATCCATATTCCCTTAAAGTTTAACTTGACTATTAACTTGTATATTATTGTAATATTTTAATAGTACAAATATGTACAAGTAGAATAGGCATACGTATGTTTAATTGCATTTAGCTGTATGTAGAACAACATTGTGAAACATAGCATCTAAGAATTGCAACAGTGGAGTTGACAATATGAGTATTACTATAGTACATACTACGTCCTGACGTCCCAAACGTGTTTAAATATAAATTGAGTTCAATGTCTACGTTATTCATTTACTATGAAATACCGCAAGCTGCCTACTCAAAATGCACTAATTTAGTAATGACAGTAATGAGATAGGGAACTTTCTTACATAATAACGTGCAAGTAATCATACGATTATAAGTAAGTTAGATGTAATTGGATGTTGTGTATATACAATATTATGTAGATTGCCAATTGTTAGACTTAAAGTAATTTCAATCCTTTAATTTGCGGGTACATTACTAATCATACTTATCAATAAAGGATAAATAAAATGAAATTATGATATAATTTTAAGTAGCTCTCGATCAAGCGTCTATAATTTCGGTAGTTGTCCGTATTGCGTGGTATACTAAATGAACTGAACTTCTGAAAGTTAATATTTTCTAGCGGTTATGTTTTCAATTTTCAACCTTGTAATAAAATCATGTCAGCCGTAAACCCTTTAGGCATTTCATGCATCTACATTCTCGTATTTCACGATACAGAATACTTAGTATCATACTTCCAATCTGATAATAATAAAATTGCGATATACTGTGAAAGGTAATAATTTAATTTTGACAGTACAGATCAAAAAGTCATCTTGGCATATAAAGAGTGCTGTGCATCAATGCAAATGCAGAAACAAAACGAAGCAATTTTGAGAATGCGTAAAATATTTAGAATTGAAATTGAATGTAGCATTCTTTACAAGAACTACAATAGCACAATAACCGAGTCTTTCAATATCAAAGTGACAGGAACGATCTTATCTTTAAGATTTTACAGATTTTATCTGTAAGTATAGTATAAAGTAAATATTTGGCTATGATAATTATGGGGGTGATATCTTAACGTAAATATACAAATACTTTTTTTAATGTCACGATGTTAATTAGAAAATAGGATCTATCTAGTCTAAAGATGTAGTTATCTAGGTATCTAGAGCAGAAAAAATGAAACTGTTTTTCTATGTAATGACGGCAAGCTTTACAACATGAGGCTGTCGTTCTATTCTATGATCATGTTTTTGTGGCCACTTTCAACACAGAAAGACGCATGTAGCAATATTTAAAGGATCACTCTTCCTTTTAACTTTGACAACAACACAATATCCAATCCATTAACACTTTTCCGATTTCTAATCCTATAAATGCAAGAATTCTTGTAGAATCTTTCTATTTGAACCTAATCTCATTGAAATTTTAGTTATAAATAGTATGTGTACTTGTAGTATTATCCTTTATAGGTATTAATATATGTTAATGAAACTTGCACATACAGTAAAAGGGTAGGAGCGGAGTATTTCATAGTTAGTTTATACAACATCATTCGATTCTCGTCTCTATGCAATCTTTGTCTTTGTATCTGTAGTGTAGTCTACTGCATACTATTTGCATAACATTATGAACTGTTACAGATGTTATGTAAATTGAGGAGGAGCAGTGTTACTAGCTGTTTCATTGTTATATA
>JAQFYC010003880.1:0-19129 GCA_034694165.1 Tomocerus mixtus
TTGAATTACACAACAGTACAGATAATGCTGTGAATAGGGAATTATGTAAAATATAATTGAGAGTGTAAATATGTGAATATTGTGCAAAATCAGTCATCACTCCATGAGAAATAGCCGCTCGATGAGGATTCCCTCGTTCTTTTCGGGATTATCTTCTTTGGAATGAAACGCGGTTCGAATATTGTCGAAATTGTGACACCATTCCAAAATATGCTTCTGCTCCATGAGGCACCTTCGGAAGGACAATGCTGTCAAGTTGGGGTACCGCATGAATTTCTCGACAATTTCAGCATCGATTTCCCCCACGATTGCCTCTGGAAAATTTCTATTCGGGAAATTATCCTCTAAATCGAAAGCTTCCAAGTTGAACAAGTCTGATGAAAGATGCTGCAGAGTTTTTCCCGTAAGGGGACCACACAAACTTAACGAAAGAAGCTTTGTAGACAGTAGAGGAAACGGGTTGATGAAGGTATCCGTAAAATTCAGGGTCAATTCCTGAAGGTTATTGCAAAAAGCCAAGGAGCTGAAATCATATATTCTGAATTTTCCATTTCCAGCTAAATGTAATGAGGTAATGGAGTTAGAACTCTGGAAAATGGCTTGATTGACAAACCAGTAATTACTTAAGGCTCCATTCAACCGCAAAGAATTGAGATTATATTGCAGTCGGAACATAAGATCGTATGTTAGAGGAACATTGTAGTAGGAATGAATTCCCTGCAGTTGTAGTGGGGATTCCCGCAGTTTCTCTGTTGCTCCAAGAATTAGCTCAAAAGGTTGTTTCGGATCCCCTAATACAATCTTATTCAAAGACGCTTTTTTCTGGACAAGAAATTTAAATAGCATCGTAGAGAACTCAGCATGATGGTTAAATAAAACGGAAATATCCAAGCGGTCCAGGATTTTATTACTGCAGAAACATCTGAACTGTTGCAGATTTGTAATGGTGAGCCCTGCGAGAAAATTGAAGAGTTTTTCTTCATCCAGTCTAAAATAATAAATGGAGGACTTGCAAGTCACGGAAATCTTCCTCAGAAGGGGCAGCTCAATGTAACTTGTATCTCCTGTTAGAACTTTGTCGGAGTATTCCACGTCTTCGAAATGCAATTCTCGCAAATGGGAACACTTTGCTAAAATTGAGAGTAATCCGTGATTTGTAATCCCTCCGCGGAAAGAAAGTATATCCAGACACTGTGGAAAACTTGCAGTGGTGGGAACCAGTAGCGTAAATGACTGGAAAGTAGCTCCTTTTCGACGGAAACTTTGTGATATTTCTTCAAATGTCAGCTCGTGATTCGAATTGGTAACAATAGTCCACTTTTCAGATTCATTCACGGTAGAAATCCATTCCTTGTTCAGCAAGCGAATACTTTTGATATCTTCCTCCTTCAGATAAGATATAATGATCCTTTTCACCTGGAAACATTAATAAATCAAAAATAAATAGCAATTATGAAAGTATTCTTGTAAATATTAAACCGAAACCGTTTTTTACTTCATTGCATGGCTATAGATTTTAATAATTATTCTTACATCTGATGGTAGGTGATTAATTGTCTTTTTAGAGCTGTCCATTTTGATGAACGGATACTTGAGGATTAAGCGCATCGACGATCGACTTCTTAAGAACGACACGATGTGTAGAGGTGAAATATCAAGCCAACTTAATTAAAATTACGCAAACTGTCTTCAGACAGGGATTATAACATGGATTTTTATAGAAATACACACACACTACTTATTTGTTCTGCATGAAAAGACTACTTATTTACATATTTACAAGGTTAAAAAGGTTACTAATAGAGATACAAATATTACAATATCATAAAGTCAAACTCTACTTGAGTGGTGCATGAATTAAAAATTCCTCAAAATTAAAATCTTCAGTTAAAAGTTACAAAAATGGTACCTATGTAATAGGGAATATTATAGGGAAAGCATGAAAGTAAATGACAAGGAACAAAGAAGAAAAGTGGGAAGAAAACTATTTGTGAAAATTGCATAGAAAAGATAATGAAAGTTTGAGAAAGCTGAGAAAGGAGAAGATAGACCTGTTGCCGCGACTTTTGTTTGACGAAAAGAGCGCGATTTCATTCCAGCTACTTACATCTGCTTGTCCATTTTCTTTACATTTTCTTCTTATATTCTTCCTAATTTGTCGCTTCTTCTTCCGGTCCAGTCTCCAGTGTCAGTATCAAGAAAAAGGGACAATAGTAGCAGAAGGTTTCGACATTGTCAACAGTGGCAACGAATGCAGGTAACAAGATTGTGTTGACGAACCTGTCCTTGTAGTTGTCATTTTGTCATCCACAAGAAAGAAATATGAAATAGGACATAGGAAAAAAAGAAGTACTATCAACTATAAGCAAAGGTGAGTGAAGTAAGCAGTACTTTCTAATTACTGATAATTATTCAATTCAGGGTGTAATCGAAACTTTGTCATTCTGGTTCCTGGTTGCATGCAGGTGTAATTTTGTTAAATCACTGTAT
The DNA here is from genome assembly GCA_034694165.1 of Tomocerus mixtus. Lineage (NCBI taxonomy): Eukaryota > Metazoa > Arthropoda > Collembola > Entomobryomorpha > Tomoceridae > Tomocerus > Tomocerus mixtus. The sequence continues at coordinate 2,491 of JAQFYC010003880.1, forward strand.
TTATATTTTGTAGATGTTGGATGTGAAAAGAGTTGGAGAAATGGAAAACTGCTAATTTAGTTTAGTTTGATCAGAAGAAAATCATCAATTTAAGAAAGCTGAACTGGACCTGACCTGGCCATAGTTAAGCCATAAAAGCTTCTGGAATTCTCAGACCTAGCTTCTAGGAAGAACTTTCAACTTTGCCTTAAAGAATAATCAGATAATAATAAGGGTAGGTTCAAGTTTTCATTGAATACCAAAAACGAAAAGGGTATAGGATGTCAAAACCAAATACTGAAGATCTATCAGTGGAAATCGATCGCGGTGAGAATAGAAAATCCGCTGTACTGTTCCGAAATGAAAATCCTGTGCCTAAACGTAGCCTAGGTCCATTTTTCGGGCAACTGAAAATGAAGAGAGATTCCTATGTTCAAAATAAGGGAGGCGCTAACTCCAGTTTCAAGAATCCAGTAAAACAAATTGCAAATGTTGCGGCTGCAGAGGACTTGCAGATAAAACCTTCGTCCTTTAATCACCGGACACTGTTAACTAAATCTAAAGCAGACGATGAGAAAAAATTAGTTGTTGAAGAAGCAGAATGGCCTGAATGGGACGCTGAAATTCCTATTTGTGATGTAAGCGAAAACGTAATTCCTGCTCCTGTTGTGAACAGAGAAGTAAATGTGAAAATTGAAAAGAATTTGGAATCCAACTTTAGTCAAAGTCAGGGAACGACAAGCTCAGCTTTAACCAAGTAAACACAATTTATTTATCTATTTTATTCACAACAATTAATTAACTATGTACAAATAATTACAAAAATATACACAAAACATTTAACAAGCTGTTCAGCTTTGAACGATTACACATTTATTACCTAGCCTATATCCACTATCAACTATCCGACAATAACTAATTCCCGTAATTGCCATTTTTTATTAGATTCTATAATGTGTTGTGGGCCAAGGCTTCAACCAGAAAGCACAAGAAGTGGGAAGGCGACGGAGTTTTATATGTCACTGGAAAATCAGTAACATTGAAAGTAAGTTTTTCTGTTTATTCCATTTTACATATTAGTCTATTTGATTTGAAGAAAAGTCACTTAATGTTGTATTATTTTTTACAGAGCTTGACTGGTAAAGTTTTAGACAGTAATTCAAACTACAAGATGGAAATTGATAGTTTGGAAGATGGAAAAATCATCAAGTTAGGCGGCAAGGAAATCGAAGTAAGTTTTAATAGTTTTTCATTCTAAAAACTTAGAAATATACATAATATCGTCCCAGTCCCTGTCAGAATTAATGTTGTGTATTCCCAAACTGTCCAGCCAATACTAAATGTGGTACAATGTCAATGTAATTGTGTTTCATGGATTATAACACATTTTATACGAAGAGGTTTTGATTTTATTTATATTCAGAAAGTGTGAAATTACTTATACCTTATTAATTTTGAAGGGTATTCTAGAAAATAATAAAAGATGCATTCTCTAGATTCAAGAACTTGTGAGTACTGATCCATTAAAAGTGAAAGGCGAACCGGAAGTCGTCGAAGTTCCACAACTTCCAGTGAAATTGCCAACAAAACTAGCTTCCAGACCTTTCGTTTTACCATGTGCCCCTCGAAATGATGTGAAGGCCAATGCAGATGCTGCTAAACCTATGTTTGATCCATGTGCCCCCGACGCTTTAGTTATGCCCCAACTTGAGGTAAGAATATGGTAGGTTTGTTGTTTTCTGTGGAAAATTACGAGTTGTATTGTAAGGAGTAGGCTAGTCTTATTCTCTGATCTCTATCACTTAAATATGTGTATTTACTATTTACACGTTTAATTATATATATCGGTTAACAGTATTATGAATTAAGTCTGAACAGAATAATACTAGCATTAATTCTCATTTTGTTATGAAATAGCATAAAAGATTTTCATCGTAGCTCGTGCCTTACCAAAAACAGACTATCGAAGACATTTTTGTCATCATTCCAAATCGGTACAATTTTAAAGACTGTTATTGGTAGAATTGGCGCTGGAGCAATGTAAATTTGTGTCTAATGATTCTTTGTTTGTAAAATTGTATATAGACTGACGAAATTGTTGAAGTTGTTGTTGATCCACATTTGACCCGTCATCTAAGAAGTCATCAACGCGAAGGAGTTGTATTTTTGTATAGATGTGTAATGGGAAGATATATGCAGGGAGCAATATTAGCAGGTAATGAATATAATACTTGTAATCAGACATTATCAAAGCAAAGCAACGCATATATTATACAATGATTATACTTACAATACAATTACTTAAATTAAAATGAATTTTTAATTCTTTAGATGAAATGGGACTTGGGAAAACGTTGCAGTGCATAACACTCCTCTGGTAAGTTTATTTGTTTACCTTCTATACAATTTTAGCTTTATGGCATTGTAATGTTATTTTTGTGATTCATTAACTTAATGCATTGATTTTTCTGCAGGACTGTTATGAAGCAGACCCCTTATGGTCGCAAAAATGTTGTAAAACGCTCGCTGATTGTAGCGCCTTCCAGCTTGGTCTCCAATTGGGAGAATGAATTCAATCGATGGCTAGGCACCGAAAGAATCCGAGTTTATGCTGTCAACGCTGATCACCCGTTAAAGCATTATCCTCCGCAGTGTCCCGTCTTGATTATTTCCTACGATATGGCCACAAGATCTGAAGATGTACTCAAAAGAATGAAATTTGATCTAATGATATGTGACGAGGCTCATAAAATCAAAAATGCGAATGGACAAGCTTATAAGGTAAGGCAAACAAATAAATTGTACACTTAGGGAAAATTAATATTAGCAATAATTAATGAAAATGAAGGATTAGTTTATTATTATATGTATGTATTGTATTTTTGTAAGTGTAATGTTAACGTTTTTTATGTAGCTACTTCACGATTTGGATTGCACCAAGAGAATTATTTTGACTGGAACCCCAATTCAAAATGACTTAATGGAATTACATTCTCTAGTCGACTTTGTTAATCCTGGAGTCCTGGGAAAAGATTACGAATTCCGGAAAAACTACGAAAGGCCTATAGCAAAATTCCAGGAACGGAATTCTATAATTTCAGAAGCTCAATGCTTTGAGGCAATGCAGTTAAACGCAGAGTTGAAAGGATTCTTTTTGAGACGAAGCCACGATGTCATGGCCCGATATCTACCTCCGAAAGTTACATCCATTGTCATCTGTAAGCCTACAGATTTGCAGGTTAATATTTTAATTTTACACAATTGTTCATTCGTAAATTTCTAACATTTTTAGGACCGAGTATTTAATGCAATGTTTATTTTTAGAAAAAGCTGTATGAAAGACTTTTATCTTCAAGCTTTGTGGCTAATCATATGAATGACAAGGGCAGTACTCAATCTCCCTTGAGTGTAATTTTGGCTCTTAAGAAAATCTGTAATCATCCTAGTCTTGTCCATCCGAAAAATCAGACAAATGAAGATGTAAGTATCTGATGTTAGCGACGAGTCATCAGTGATGACTGATGACGAATAAAAAATAATTTAGTATTACCACGTTAATTATCATTAATAATCCTATTATTGCGTTTTAGGGCAGCCTGTGCCAAGAACTGACTTCAGTTTTTCCGTCCGGATTTCGTCACGATTGTCATCCAATCAATCTTTCTGGAAAACTTAAGGTTTTGGTGTCTTTACTGAAGAGCATCAATGCGTCGCGTGAGAAAGTCGTTCTTGTATCTCATTACACAAAGGTTTGGGCAAATCAAAATACATATTTTGAATACAATTTAACCATATGGTTAAATTGTATTCAGCATAAATAAGCTAGTCAGACTGATTTTCCAACAAATGGCAGGTCTTTGTATCGTTGATAATTTGGATAATTTACAAAATTGTTAAAAATTATTGCAAATTATTCTATTGTTACGCTCTTTTACAGACTCTGGATGTTTTTGAAGAAATGTGCAACACTTTCAATTTTAAATACCGACGGCTCGATGGAACTACAGCGTCTAGTACTCGACAGGATATTGTAGACCAGTTTAATGACCGTCGTGATGAATGTAAGTTTCTAAACTAATACTTTTGTATACAATATTACTAAAGGTTTGCGGAGGAAACAATCTCGAAGTAGTAGGGATTCTGTTCTAGCAATTGTTCAAGCGATCAATATTCCAATTAGAAAAATATCAAATAATTTATGCATTGCACAATGTTTGAATTTATACATTTTGCTTAATCGACATTGAATTTCCTCCAACAATTTTTTGAAATTGTTTCAATTGATGTATTTGTGCCCACTATTAGTAATACTAATTATGTAAAGTTTTACGAATAGTCTACACGTTGATATTAATTTTGTATTACAGTTTTATTTCTCCTGAGTTCTAAAGCTGGAGGGGTGGGTCTCAATCTGCAAGGAGCTTCTAACATAATTTTATATGATATTGACTGGAATCCAGCTCATGATATTCAGGCAATGGCAAGATGTTGGCGTCCTGGCCAAACGAGGAAAACGCACATTTACAGGTTAATACTAGTAAAATATATGTACTATGTACTTCACCATGATAATTAAAAAGCCTAAATTATTTTTATGTGGTGTGTTTATAGTCTGCTTGTTATTAGTACTGAATTCAGAAATGTAATTATATTTTCTATGTTTTTGTAAATAGACTTCTTACAGGAGGAACGATCGAAGAGAAAATGTTTCATCGTCAAATAACAAAAATGTCGTTGAGTGGTTCTGTAATGGACTTGTTGCTTTCAAATTCGAGTATCAAGTTTTCCCCTGAAGAGTTAAAGGTACATACAATACTTTGTAATACTGGGGATAAATATTTAATATTGAATCAATGTAGAAATAATGCAATTTGTCTTTACTTTAATTAACAGGACATTTTCACCTTTCATGATTCTAATTCATGTTTAACACACGACTTGCTTGAATGTGACTGCATGTGCGATGGAAGCAATGACAGTTTCGAAGACATCGAAAACATTGCACCGCCTACGAAAAAGACGAAAGGAATGTCTGCAATGGGAGATTTGGCAAAGTGGGAGCACTATGGGCCCCCATTTTCAGATTCTTTGGTAAATACTTTTAATTGCTGCTTTTGCAACTGAATTTTTAGTAAATTTGTACATACATATTAGTGATATAAGTATATTGACACTTGTTTCTTTAACACAGGAGATTCCCGGTCTTCTTGATTCTGCTCGCGATTTACAATTCGTTTTCCGCTGTCAATCTTCAGTACTTAGTTCAACACCTCCTGTGATAGACTAGAACGTTAAGTAACTAGTAACTAATTCGTACTAAAAGTATTGTCTTTATCAGTAAGTTAGGTAACAGGTTTACCGGTTTACGTTATAGAATGCACGGTTTATAATTTGGATTTACTTTCTAATTTAATAACACCATACCACTAGGTAATCGTAATATATAATTAATTATCGTATCTTACTTACGTTTCCTATATATTTATATTTAAGATTTTGTATTTTTACGACTTAATTGCTGCGTTTATTGCCAATTTTAGTTTTTACATTGGGCAATCTGTTTGTGTCGTATTTCAATGCGTTCAATCTGTTCGTTTCGTATTTCAATTACTTAGTATTCTTATAAGTTCTTTTATGAGTACAAGCTCTTCATGTAATTACCCAATTTATTGTTAACATAAGACTTTCCCATTTCATATTTTTTTATATTTCGTCAAAGCCTAATAAAATTCTTTGTAATGTTTGCCAAAAGCTAAAAATGTAATTTACCTTCACTATTCATTCCAGTACATAATAATAATTTAATATGACGAAAGTTAAGATAGTATCTTTACTGAATAGCACTGCAGAGGTATTCAGGAGGCAGTAGTCAATAAGTGTGGTTTGTTAGATATAGTGTTAATACGGTTAGTTTTACTAAAATGATAGGTACTAGTAAATAAATAGAGTTTCTTTATATAATTAGAGTCTTTGACCTGTGTTGACATTTACATTATATTGCTGAGTATTTAAAGTTTGTGATTTACTGTAGAAGTATACACATTAGCAATTTTTGCAAATAGGAATTTAAGAATTTACGATAGTAGTGGATTGCACTTTCGTTACACTTTTATTCATAGCCATGCATAACATATAATATGTACTAAAGTCATAGAATTATTATAGAGAGTATAATATACCTATCTTACTAGTTCTATTACTAAAGTATTTGATTAAACCATTCGCATGCAATACTTCCGTGATACATATTAATGTATGGCAACAAATATTATTATTCTCAAAATCAAAATCTTATTTAATCTTATTTATATACTATATTAAATTAATTTCATCGTTAACATGATCTATATTATAGACATTAAATTAAAATTGGATAGGTTATGGTGCTAAGTATTTAGAATTTGCCAACTCAAGTTTGGATGCAGTATATGCTGCTGACATGACATTTAAATACCTAACTGTACTATTTATTTATTACACCTTTCTACCGTTTCCCGACATGTATTTTGGTCTTTGGTATGTATTTTTGATGGAAGCGTGAAGAATGAGATGACAGTAATAATTTACTGTTGTACGGACAGAAATAGAAAATAGCTGCTTTTACGACAAAGAGGTAATATTTTAGCCCTATGAATCTCATTTGCATTTAGTATTTAAGTACCGAAGTATTATGTTAAGTGCAATGCTTAAAACCGAAACCAAAAATGTTTTAACTTAATTACAATCGTTTATATACATCAGAGCAGATTAATTGATCACAAATATCAAGTTTTATTCAATATAGTTAAAACGTCCATAATAAATACATTGCATTGTCTTTGCAATATTGCAACTACAGAAATGTTTAAAATATTTTTTGTTGCGATTGTCCTAGTTCTTGTGCAAAAGTCCCAAGCGAAGGGACTCTATACAAAGTCATCGACATTTTACCACAATCGTGATCCATCTAAAATTGGCCACAATAATAAAGCCTTTAATTTAACAGAGGACCTGGAAGAACTCCGGAATTTGGATAGAAAATATGCATCCTGTGGATTAGTGAAAGATATTCGGGAGCGGACAATAAAACAGTTTCATTATTTCTTTGCAACGGGGCAGTTGACTGTTTTTGAACTGACTTCATGCTACATCAGAAGAATTCAGAAAATGAATCGGTTCCTGAATGCCGTAATTGAAATAAACCCGGATGCCTTGAAGGAAGCTATACAATTGGATTACGAGAGAGCTTTGGGATATGAACATGGACAAATGGAAGGAGCTTTTTATGGAATGCCGATTCTCATTAAAGATAACATCGCAACGGCGGATTCAATGCAAACTTGTAGTGGATCTTTGGCCCTTGTTGGGTGCAAACCTTACAGGGATGCGACGATTGTCACACAAATCAAGAAACACAGAGGGATCATCTTGGGAAAAACGAACTTGTCGGAATTCGCATAGTAATATTTTTAAATATTTGGATTATTCTTTATTAACATTAATTAAATTGAAAGTTTGTATTATATATTTACTATCAAAACTTGTAACAACTTTTATTACATTTGCATTATTACATACGTTTGCACGTTTAAGTGAATTTTCGTGAGAATAATTCTCATAATTCATATAATTATTATAGTTGTTTTATAATTGTAATAGATATTAGAAAATTATATTAAGAACTGTAGAGAGGTATGAGTTTGATATTCCTTAATTGTGTGATATTAAGTCATGTTAAAATCCGAAACGTCTGATTTTACATTTTGTGTGCATATTTATTGTAGTTTTCGTGGATATAATATTCCGGGTGGCTGGAGTGGGCGAGGAGGACAAACTCATAATTGCTACTCCCGAGGAACTGATCCTTCGGGTTCCAGCACCGGCTCTGCCGTCGCTACAGCCTCAAATTTATGTGCCTTTGCAATTGGAACTGAAACTGACGGATCTATTGTCGCACCTTCAGAGCGAGCCAGTCTTGTTGGAATGAAACCCTCAAGAGACACAATTCCCATCGATGGAATCATTCCAATTTCGGCTAACACACAAGACACGGTTGGACCTATAGCTAGAACTGTTGATGATGCAGCAGTTTTTATGAGAGCCTTCGAAAATTTCGGCTGCAAGGCAAATTCCCATTACAATCAGCACAATTTTCAGAATAACAATTACCAGGTTCGTAAAACCTTAATGTATCTTTAAATTAGAATATGTATCTTGAATTAAATACTTGGGCAAAGTATTAAATTATTCTTGTTTTACCTTTTTAGGGTAAACCTTTCAAGAAATTCCGTGTTGGGGTTCTTCGGGATCCTTTTTGGAAATCAAATACTCCGGAACAGCTTAAAAAATTAGCCATTCTGAACCAAACGCTTATTAGATTTTAGTTATTCGAAATATATTACATTAGTGGATCCTGTAGAAGCCCCAGTTGGTGCTGTGGATGCAGTTTCTAGTGATAAAGGTAACGGGGGAAAATTATTCTCAACGATGTAGTACATTCTGTTCAGTAACCGAATAAAGGCACCCCAATGCCAGGAGCTAGCAAATTTGACCCGCGACAAAAAAGTGTCCCATTTTTAATGCAAAAAATAACTTGAAAACGTGCACTTTAAAAACTTGCTTGTATTGATATATATTATTCTAAACAACAAAAAACGCGGAATTAGCTTTTGAAACCAAAATTTACAAAATTAGATGCAATATGTTGTATTTATAGTACAGTTACCCAAAGTGTTAATCATGAATTGTCCAAACATAAAACCAAATTGTCCCAAATATTTCAAAAGTTCATAAACTGACTCAAATGTGCACTTTAAATACCTTAAACCCCCAAAATGCTTCAGAAGTTTTAATAGCAATACCTGAATATACTTAATTAGCGATTTACTATTATTAGTACCCTGCGCTTCCCACGAAGTATGTACGTTACTTAACAGAATTCACTACGCCGATTTTGTATAAAACAAAAAAGTGTTTAAAAATATCTCGTTTCTTTATTTGCTTTTCAGAAATGATCACATTACTCCATGAATTTAAAGATGGCATTAACAAACATCTCAAAGGATGCAGCTTTCATAATTCCGGAAATCGCCATTATCATCCCAAACTTGATTCTGAAAAAACTTACTCTCACACTTATCCATACTCAACAGAACCAGAACATAAACACATGACTTTAAAGGATATTATCCGGTACAATAACCTGCACCCTGTTCCCGAGGGATATGGACAAGAAATTCTAGAATTGTCGGAAGCTACGGACGGGCTCAAGAATCACACGTACCTAGGAATAAGAGCAGAAAACTTGAATGCGGTTAAACATTTATTTACTATCTTCAGGAAATATCAACTAGACGCGATTGCTGCTCCCATTAATGATGGGGAAGAGATAAATGATTCTTCACTCTTTAGCTATAGTGCTATTGCTGGACTACCTTATGTTAGGGTGAGTTATTGAGTTCATTGTGCAAATCAACATTCTTAAACGCCATGTTAAAAAAGGTTAATGATTTCTGTTCATAAATAAACAGGTTAAATAAAGATAATGTAGATGATTTAATTTTATAACTTTAGAGTTTATTTGAACGTAAGTATGCAGTATACTATAAAGTATTTTTATTCTGTTTTTAGGTCCCAGCAGGTTTTAAGAATACTTTCGACCCCATTGGAATCGTCTTTCATGGTCCAATGTGCTCTGACAAGACTTTATTGCAAATTGCCAAAATCTACGAATCTGATACACGTGCTCGTCGTTCGCCAACATTTTCACCTTAACTTCTTCATACCATTTTAATGTAGACAAAATTGTAATTATTATTGCTGATTAATTGCTGTATTATATTGTAAAAATTGTAATAACTATTCATACTTATTTATATTTATGTACATATTTACTATTGTTCATACCGAAACTTTGTTAATTTTTTATTAATAATAATTTATACTGAATTTATTTAATTCTTAATTATAAGGCTTATAGTTAATGGGACCCCAGATACTTTACCCAAATTTTTGTTATTCTGCTCTGCCCCAAATATAGTAATTCAACCTAAATATTTAAAATCGCCCTTTGTCTACGTGTAAAAATTAATTTGATCTTAAAGGTTAATATTGTGTAATGAACCTATAAAGTAATGATTGTAAGAAATCTCGTTTTGTTGTTCTAAGACGTGTGTGTAACATGTACCGCACCAAAAATGCAGAAAATAAAAAGTGCAGTTTGACATTATAGTTAACTTATCAATGAAATATGAATGAATATTTCCCTTAGATGATGTTTTAATGACGTACACAACTATACATACATAATATATTTAGGTACGTATTGTTTAATGTTGACGTGCACGATGAGATGATACATACTATGGAATGAAATCCTGTTAGGTTGCATCTTGCGTCAATTCAATTGTAATGTAATCAATAGCACTATCGTATCACAGAAAGAGAAATTCATGTATACTCATGTAATTATAACCTAGGTAAAGGTTGTAAGCAATAATATTGTGCAAATGTGTTTACTAGACTTATATTTCTACCAGGTACACAATTTTAATGTTGTTATACTAATACTAAATATGTAGCCGTAGAAGTAGTAGTAGGTAGTCCATTTTACTTATACAATACAGTTTCCCCATTCACATTCGCGTTTAGTAATTTTGATTCCTTTCGTTAGTTGTCTTCATTAATTACTTTAGTGAAACATGTTGTAAGAACGTCATTAGCAATATTATAGGTATTTGATACAAATCTTTCCAACATGTACGTAAAGCAGTTTAAATATCATTCCTTCATATTTTGTATTATAATGGAGATACAGTTTATTGGACGTATGAGGATTCTTGGATGAACAACTTCTTCCATGTTGTATAAGGGAATTATATCCAGTATCCATTATCATGTAGAAGATTTAAAATACCAATAAAATAGATCACTACTAAGGCAAAGATCATAATGAATTATACTGTTCTACAATTTTGTATGCCTTTTTAATACTCCTGATATAGTATTTGTACGTTCCTATTCCCTATTCAATAATTATTAAGTTCACAATCACAGACTAGGCAAATATATTACAAAGTGTTGTTAAATATAAGAAAAATTTTCTATAACCGTCTCTCAGACGAAAAATTAGTGAAAAATCTGATGTTTTCCTTTTAAGAAAATTTTCTTAAATTAGTTTACACAGTAGAGTTTATATTTTACCAAGCAATCCGCTTTATTTAGGGGAATTCCTTTATATATTGGCAGAATGCACTGTATTCGAGAAAGGGTATGGGAAGGACGATTGAAATAGCCCTTAGCTTTAGTAATGCTTTTATTACAAATAAATATAACAATATTATATTGATGCTATACTATATTCTTGTGTATTATTGTGCGTGAAGTGTGATTGAAGGCTGAAGAACAAGTGAAGTGAAGGTACAGACAGATTGCGGATGCTACTATGTCATGTCCTACTTACCACACTTTATATTTGTTCATCTTACATGTCTTGTTCCTATAACTTTGACAATACGAGTGTATCTGTAGGTATATCTGTAATACTTTACACTGTAAATATTTCTTCAGCAGTAGTCAGTACTTCATAAGAATAGGTACCTTACCTATATGTATTAGCTACCTGTCCGTCTATTCTGACGTCATTGAAAGTAGCATAATATTTCATTATTCATATTCGTCAATGCAATACAATGTATTCTAAAGCTAAAAGTTAAAGCCTTTCGTTAGGGGATCTCCACTTGATATATGCAAAATCATTTTCACTTTATTGTATTGGTATTGGCAGTCGTATATGCCTAGTTCGCCGTAACGTGCCAGTGGGACAACAACTAACAAACCATAAGCAACTTACTGGAGATTTTTAGAAAATCTTAACATAGAAACTAATATATACTTTATTTCTACGAAATTAGTGTTTTAATCCGGTTTTTGTGTACTGAGTCAGAATTTATTGCAATTAAAATCCGAGAACGGGTGTCGTGAGTGTACAACGTGAAAAAATACAGGTACCTAATTAATAATTAACGATTAATGTAAAAATATCCTTTCGTTAATACATATGTACATAAAGTCAAGCACGAAATTGTATAAATCATATACAATATCAGAATTATTATAGTATCAGCTCCTCATAAATTGTAATTAAGTTATAGGCAGATCCATATGAATCTAGAATACTTATTACATTTTTTGTTCTTCTCTTTTCAAAACCATATAAGTACGTAGTGTAGTGTGTGTAGCTGTTGTTGTAGTGTATTAAGTAAGTAGCTGGTGAGAATGCAAATCTTCCTGATTACAAACGCCGAGAATTATCTTTGCAAAATCAGAGAGTTGCTAAAGTTCATTGTTGTAATTTGATCAAGGTTGAAACTTCTTCACGAGCTCTTTTTTGCTCCTTACGTACATAATATGATAAATACTATTTTTAGGTGCATCCAATAGCCTAAAGCATTTTGAATTTTGATTCAGGAGAGAAAAAAAATCCACGAACGAATCAACGACACAAAAAATGGACAAAAGAGTGCAGAATCATTCAATTAAGCAATTCCAGTATTTATTCAAAGGCGATATTATAATGCATATTGTACATATACCCACTGCAGATGTACAGCACTTGAGTCAAAGTTAAATATGTTTACAGATACCGTATAAACCGAAATATCATCTCGAGGAATTTTTATTTTTCGTAATTAGTCAGTCTAATTAGTTCTAATTAGAATTCGTCCACCAGGACTCATAAATTTTTAGTATGGAAATTGGTCCATAGTCCATGATACTGATACTATTGTATAAGGAAGTATTATAACAATTTTTAATTTTAAGTAGCAATTAATTGTAAAATACCAGCTTTAAACGCGATAATTTGGGAAACCTAATTAAAATGGAAAACAGAGGGACGATGACGATACCATATTATCTCTTACTTTTTAAGATTATATAACCATATAATATTATTCTCCCCGTTGTTAAAATCACTGTTAAAATTAACTTCGTTCTTGGGAATCTTATTATATATTAAGACATGATGATGCAACTTAGTATTTATGCAACTTGCCTATTAAAGGAAGAATATTTCGTAATTAACTGCATTTACGTTTTGATTATTGTACAAAAATAAATCTGTAATTTATATTCTGATTTTTTTACACACCTTATGAATGTTTATTGTTTGTATACAACATAGTAATTATGTACTGGAGTTCCCCAGTGTAATTGCACTTGATAAAATGTACATAATAATGCTGAAGGTTAATACTTGCCTGCAGTACATATAAAAGTGAGTTATTTGACCATATCTTCAGCTTACCTAACAAAGTAACATTATAATGTCTTAGAATTTGCGTCTATGTACGTAGTATTTACTAGCATTTGTACCTATTGTATTGTCTCACGCTATTAAATGAACGTGAAATATATTTACTATTTACGCATAATTCATTTGTGTATGTACAAATCTTTTATATTGTAGGCATCTCGTGTTTTTATATACCTATGTAAAAGGTACATACCTAAACACTTACATAGAAAATTTTAAATGAACAAGACCATAATCCATAATAAGTATATATCGTCGAAATTCCCAGGGAGAAAAAAATTGTCAGAAGCTGGCTTGCTTCGTTCACAAAAATATTTTCTTAGTTTTAGTTTAGACAGCTGAGACTTGAGACTTGAGACGAGGCTTAGGAGAAGAGCCCGATTGAAAGAATATTCTGATTCTTTTAGTCTACTTAAGGATTTGCAGCTTATGACGTAGGAAACTGCGAAAAGCTAATTTTTAACACCAATACATTTTTTTTGGAATTTTAGAGTTTTTTGGGAAACGGAAAGAAATGCCTGAACTCACCCAAAAGGAAATTGAGCTGGTTGCAAAGGTGATTTAATTTATATTGGTAGAAATAATCTTTAGCATTTCTTGTGTATTACATACCCACATTTTAAAATTCTTGTCTATAATATTTTACAGAAAGTTTGCGTTTTTATCTGAAATAATTGAAATAATCGCATTGTAACCGTTTGGTTTTCACAATTGACAATCTGTAACTACCTGCTAATTATTAAATTTTTCTCTTATAGTTAAAACCTAAAGTGTCTGACATCATCAAAGATGAGTTTAGCCTTATGGACTCAAATCTTGTTCGCTGGATACGAAGTAAGTTGGTTCTAACATAAATACTAAAAATAATTCTTCAATAATATTCTGTTAATTGAATATCATATTGTATTCATATGTATATTCTTTATATATCCAGGAATAATGTAATTACATATTACCAGTTAAGGGCGATGGTTTGAAATATTTTAATTTTATTATTACGTTTCTAAAATGTACTTAATAGTTTTACTTGTTTGTTTGCAGTGCAAGACGGAAATGTTAACAAAGCGGAGGCTGCTATAAAAAAAGTAATTAAAAAGACAAGTAAATTATGTATTTATGTTTAAACAAATCAAGAAGTAATGTTTTCAGATTTAGTAAAACACTTTTTCATAAGTAGCGGTAATAAGTAGCTGAATTGCACTTTTAGTAAGCTGGTATGGTGTATTAATTACTATTTTTGTTTTGCAGCATCAACTATGGAGAAAAGAAAACAAAGCAGACTCCCTTGTTACCGAAAAATTTTGTGAAACTGTGACCACCTCATATAAGACAACTATCAAAGGGTACGATAAAGGATATCGTCCACGTAAGTCAATTACTTACATCATTGAGCCATTTTTTATTTTTTATTTAGCATGAATTGCAAAGAAAACATGTAAGCAAAAAATTTTAATAGCTTTTGTATAATTTTGTTACAGTTATCTACGTTCAATTAGGCTTGATGGACGCACAGAAGCTAACAAATGACAAGCTTCTTGAACAATGGAGTCGCTATATGTGGTCAGTCACGGAAAGGGTTCTGGTGGAAATTAAGCACAACCAAGAGAATTACGGGTTAACTGAATGCTGTGGAACTGAAATCATTGATCTAGGAGGAACTACTTACAACAAATGTTTTAACAAACAAGGTTTGCTTTTATTACGGATAATATACAAATAAATACGGTTCATTCAACGAAAGAGGATTCCGGCTTTTAAGGAATTTCCCAATAGCTGACGAATTTTAGAGCACATTTGGTGTCTACGCAAAAAAAGTAACTGAAAATCAAATGTAGATGGGAATTTTGGGAAAGGAAAGCTAATCACTGTATTGAACAAATTTTTTAGCAATTTAAACGCTGAATGATAGCCTACAGGAAATTTTCGATCTAATTAATCACACCATTAATATTTTTGCTTAGTTTGTAAATTCGGGCTTAATATTATTGAATAGTAAATTAAAAAGGTATACAAATATAAGAAAACGTTTTCCATTACTCACGCACATCCATAGACTTTGCAAAGAAAATATTTTTAGATAACAACACAAATATTCCCATGTTTTATAAACAATTTTGTAAACATCATTTAAATTTTTTGTTTCAGTATTTTCTCAGCTCCTTACAAATATAACTACGTTGGATGCCAACTACGCAGATGTTTTGGATCAAATTATAATTATCAACGCACCGTCCTTTGTCTACCAGTTTTTCAGAGTTGTTAAATTAATTTTGCCACAAAGAGTAAAAAGAAGAATCCATGTTTTTGGAACTGACAAATCGCAGTGGATGCCTTTTCTCCTGGAACTCATCTCGGAAGATCAACTTAGCCCGCTGTGTATACAAGAGTACTGAGTATTTTGCTCGAAAAACTGGGTTATTTTACTTTAGGATATAATCTTTCCCTGTATAGATATTTAGGAAGGGTTTTGCACTATCCTCCAAGAATAACGATCCTTATAGGGCTAATGCACCCTGTGACTTGATTGATGTAAGCAAGATAAAATTAAAGTCAAGTTATTTGGTTCCTGATACTACTTCTAAAAAAATTAATTACTTGATACTACTTGATTAAAATATTTACATTGTGAAAAGGTATCATCGTTGTTGCTATTATTAAGGATGGGAGAAAACTTTTTGCCTGAGCCTCGGGCGCTCAATAATTTTTGATTTTGCGAAAAACTTTTCTCCATATTTACAAAGAACATAATTAATTTAGTGTTATAATATGTTTGTATATTAAAATGAAATATTGATTATTTCTGACGACGATGAAATACGGATATACTTCGTTTCAATATAAGATATTCCGCTGCAAGAATTAAAATAAAGGCATTCAGTGATTAAAGTCTGTGACTAAATAAGAGCAATTCATTATTTAACTACACTAATTTATTTATTCTAATAAACAGCTCTTTTATTCTAATGAGCAAATCTGTTATTCTAATTAAGAGTTAAATTATAAGATAAGTATAGCAAGAGCATGTAAATGTATAAAATTTACATTTTAGTCCAATAAAGTAGAGATAAGATAATGGGTGACACGTGACACCTGATTAATTCCGAGATTTGACAGCTTGTGACAATTTTTATTGATTATAAATACTTTTAAGTATTTGCAATTTGAGTGCAGGCTTTTCTGCATTGCATCACATGATGTTCACATCACGACTTCGTGTCACACTTGTAACTTTTAGGTTTGGCGATCCGATCCGATCCGATCCCAGCCCCTTCCAAAATCCTAACGATCGGATCCGATCCGATCCCTGCCCCATTAAAAATCCTAACGATCCGATCCGATCCGATCCCTGAGAAATCCAAAATCCTA
>JAQFYC010003881.1:0-19129 GCA_034694165.1 Tomocerus mixtus
CGATTGAGAATCTCATTGAGAAATCTCCCAGCTCATTCTCAATCTCCATCTCACGATCCTTTCCGTAGCTAGCTCGGACATGAAATTCTCTTTGAGAAATCTCAAGGCTCAGTCTCATCTCAAGGCTCACACCCTAGCCAGCTACCCTTACAACCTAACAACTAACTCACTGTAACTTAATGAGTAACTAACCTACAGTAAATTAAATAGACTTAACCTAGTACTAACATTAACATCAACTTGCTGCTCGAGCAGCAACACGGCTATTATATATGATCCCAAATGCTTTTAGGGTTTCACTTACGAATTATATTAGCTTGGTAGTTTTATGAAGCTCAATTGAGTTATAAGCAATAATTATATTACAAACCGCACTCCTGGCACATACATAGTCTGATTTTCCTCAATCTTTTTCAAAAAATGGCAACGACCTTACACTATCACACACTACATTTTCTACCATTTTCTTTGTAAAAAGCAGAGAAAAGTATATACAGGCAACTGTTTAATTATAATTAATTATTAACTAATATGGCAAAAATACTGACCTCTCTCAAATAACTTTCGGGTCGAGGTACTATTAGGAACTGCTAACTTCAGGGTAAAGGTTGCAATCATTGGACTACTGTGTATCCATACGTTAATTAGTATTTGTTACCTAAATGTAGTATTGCAAATTATTTATTCTTCGCCTATTTAAATTTGCAATAGGCAAAGACATTTTGCAAATGCAGAATGACAATAGAAAATAACACAATATTAAGGAACACTGTTGACAGTATGACAGTATAATATAGTATTGTATCCGTATATTCATCCCATAGACAACATCCTGTTGTTCAAATATTAATATGAGCAATTTGATTTCTCCCCACTTCCAGTTGCTTTTTGTAGACAGAGAACGAAAGTTCCTTCAATCGTTCTCCGTCGCCTAAGCATCTCTCAAACGGAAATTATCAGCAACAGAAGTAGTGTAGTTGTAGTATAATCATTACTCCGCTTTATTTTCCTTTAGTAACCGTTGCAGTTGGATTTAGAGTTATTTTACAATAATATGATTATCAATCGACTGAATACATACATTTACTATTTTCCAGAATTCTGAATGTTAATAAATTGGTAACACCAACACATTATAACGAATTGCAAGCAGAAAAGAGAAATAACTAAAGATACAATTCTTGATCTCGACAAACGGTTATCTGGTCACATATCTGCCAAGTCATATTAGGTAAGGTTTCAATGAATTTTTTTTGTATACTTTATCATACCTTCAAGGTGACATTATTTAGGTTAAGGGGAAAAGTGTATAAATATGTACTGTTAATGTTCATTTCAAGAATATACAATAAGTATGGCAAATTATTGAACTTTTTATCTGTTTCTAATTACATCGTTGACAATCTCGGTGGAAATATTAAATTTTTTTGCAACACACATGCCGTCGAGAATACAACATTGAAAAATATTCGCTAGCAAATTAATCTACGCGAAATTGAATACTCATTCTCAAAATATGTATCATGTAAGCATCTTATTATATGGCATATTTTATATACTACTGTATTATGGAAACCAAAAAAACCTTATTGTCATTGTACATAATGTTATGCAGGGTTAATTGGATTATTTTGGATGGAATACACTTTTGATCAGTCGATCAGTTTGATTTCTGTACCAAATTAAATCCAAAAATTAACAAAATTTTGCAGGATAGAAAGTACAGGAGATTTTGCAAAATAAGGAAATTGTGGTACATACAAGGAAAATATTCATTACATGCATTTAGAATGCATACGTTTTAATGTACCGCTATTGCATAGGCATAATATAGTATTATCTAATATTTGTGGATTTGCTCAAGACAAGGAGCGAAAGATAATTGAGTTTTCAAAATTGTTTGTTTTGAATTGACGCTTTCTCTGCCTCCGCCGCCACATCCAAATTAATTATTGTAGAAGGAAGAATCGATATGAATATTTAATTACCGCACAGACATCCGCCTCTGTTCCTTGAGAACAGCAAAAGGAATATATCATAAAATAATTATGATATATATATATATTCCTAATATTCTTAATTGACCGACTTCTGAGTAATCTATTTCTGAAATGAATAACGTAGTTACTATGGAGAAGATTCATTCGAATTCACAAAGTAGCTCGTCCCTATTGAAAACAACAACTTGTTCTCGGTTATATTATTGTATCGGAAGTGTAGGTAGTGCCACTATAGTATAATATTTCATTTAATTGAAATAGTATGACAAAAATTGCAGAATTTGATATATTTTTTCTGTAGGTGTATTCTATACATCCATACACGTGTTATATTTTCAATTTAATTTGCTTTTGTGACGACACAATCTTTTATTACTCCGGTGTGCAAATCCCAATTTGCATGCCAATATATAACAATATCACAGAATACTCTTTGTTGATATATCTTTATTTGAAACATCTCTATCTCTGCAAGTTGTGTCGTTTAAAAAACGTGCGGTACTATTACAACGTGAATGTGATGAAATTAGCTTGATGTATTTTTATTGTAGACATCGCGATTGAAATGAATTCTGAGAAGGGAAATTCGGATCTGAATAAAAGGAAAGAAGAGACTGAGAATTTGGAAGGTGCTGCTGGCGTTGACGTAGGGGCTGGGGATTCTGAGAATAAAGAGACTGACATTTTGCAAATAACTGAGGAGACGCTGAGAAATGAAAATAATACTGAATATTCTTCGGTCATTGATTGTATGCCATCTTGCAGTTATTGTTTTTGTAACAAGAGGCACACATGGAATATCCCACGTTTCGTGAGGTTAAATGAGGAATCGGATAATTCTACTTCTGCTGCGTCGGAGAGTGCAAGTGAATTGCATTATTCTATCGAAGATGTCAATGAGGGTCATACCGAAGAAACTAAAAATTCATCAGGGTTTGCTCATTCTGAAACCAGAGAGGAGTTCTTGGATAGGATGTCTACATTTAATGCTTACTTTGATCCAAGCCGGCTATTCCACAATGTGGAGCCACTGGATGTGGATGCACGCGCTTTCTTGAATAAAATGAGTAAATCCAAATCGTACCCGTTGATTGGGACAAAGAAATTGTATAGATTATAAAATTTACTAGAAATGCTATTATGAAATGTGAATATATGCCTTTCTTATTGTTAGCAACCAATCTTTGGTTTTATTGAAGTTGTGCCGGTGCCACTGTTTGATAACCATTCTGTTCCATTTTAACAAAAATGAGCCCACATTATATTGAATTTCATTGAGACTTTTAATCACTTCCGTAAATCACGTTTGCGCCATTTATTACCGAAAAACATTCAACAAAAATTAAATGAATGGAACCAACATCAATAAATATCATTTCACAATGTACAAACAACCGTAACATTTCCTTTTAAAAGCGGGTTGCAGAACACAAATCCCTAACTGAAAACCGGGTTAGTTAAGACTCTTTTCTCAAATGTTTTTGTTGTTCAACACCTAGATATAGAAGTGGAAGCTCAAATAATGTATCATTCAATCTTTCTGTTATAACTAATAATGTAGGATTGGAATTTAGAACTACTATAGCTATATGTACTATGCAAAATATACATATTAATTTCTTGCAAATATTTTTGCCCCACTCACTGTTCACTTGATATACTTATAGTACAATATATAAGTAGTCCTTTGGTCGTTTTGCAACTTTGAAATGTAATTTCCTTGTTGTGTTATACTAGGTTGCTGATTGGACTTGGAAGTGATGTTCTTCAGCATTATATTTTATATTAAACTTCACAGTTATACTTATAATAAAACCATTAACATCCTCCGTGTACTGCCACAGCCCATTTCGTTTAAGCATTTCCTACGAATTCCGTTTTGCGTTCACGGCTTATATTGAAGCAGTAGGGAGGTTCAGATTCAGAATGTGCAGTAACTTCGGTGTGTCATTTCCCAATAAACGGTTGCAAATTTGGGGCTTCCGTAACTTGGTAAAATTACAGATATAAAGAACAAGGAGAGAAGCGGGTGCAATACATATAAATACATCTGTATTATACTCCAGAACTCCACAATAAGAAGTGTCCACCTTTTGATCTCAGCACAGCATTTGCTTATAGATAAATGTCTTTCCCTGTATGAAACAAAGAACTGAAGTTAAATATGAAACACTTTCAAATGAAATTCAAATATTAAACGGATGTCACAACATTATGAATTATTGTATGCAGCTGTAACACATACAAGTCCAGGATTAAATTAAATTATATTAAATTAAATTAATAAACTTTTCGACTTTAAAACAAGGTTTAAGTCATGTGAAATAAACTTCCGCATTTACCCATTGGAACATTATGTTATTTTTATTTCAAATAACGAATGAGATTTTACTTAGTTGAGGAAAACATAAGAAATCATATGCAATGAGGAAATATAGGTCATTAGCCAAGCCTAGTCGTTAAATATTCCAGGGTTTTGAGTTGGAAATCCGAAGCTACCTAAACATTGTTAGCTAATGTAAAAATAAGGTACAAAATAAAAAATACTGTAATAAATTGCATTGAAAATATATAGTGCATGCTTACTTACACTCGCACATGTTGCACTCTGACCTTGGAACATATTAGCACTGCCTCATACAATATAATAAAATTCTCATTCGAAAAGTGTGTATTTTTGTAAAACAAATCCGTACATCACCCACTGGTATTATGATGTTCCGTTATATTTTATGCTTCCACTATCCCACATAATATCTGTATTTCAAACCCTTTTTAACGAAACTTCTTCGTTTATGAAAGTTCCATGCAACAGAGCAGTAGGACCAAAGAAATTACAACGGCTGCTCTTACATATGGTGCGAAATCAACAAATAATGCTATTGAGAGAAAATTTAAGTACTATTTTTGAAATGGAACTGCTAAAAGTACATTTTGAAGTAAGTCTATAATTATTACACTTTTAACCTAAATTTTTTCATAAGGTTGTATTTGCAGCGTATACAGTCAAAATAGCTATAGCGATTACATTTATTTTCAAATTTTAGTACAAGTTTAAATATTAAAGTAGAAATTATAGTATAAATATGTACACTCTATTATGTACGTGTAATACTACATAATAATCAAAATGTATATTTATCGAATTATTCACATGTTACATTTTTAGAATTTTATTTTAACTATAGAACAGCCTTCTTTGTTTTTTAGGATTGACAATACCGCTGCCTATAATTTGCAAACTATAAATTTTATTAAAGATGGAGCTCAAAATTTTGTCAATATTGTATTGTTTGATTTCCTTGACAGCCAAGAGCAGGATCATTTATACCTTATGATTTAGTGTTGCTTCCCAAGATAATATTGGGACTTAAATTGACTGATATCATTTCAAGACCTAATGGCAATGTCTGTCTACTTTCACTCGTCGAAGAAGAGGCAGAGGCAAAAATAAAACAACATTGTTCTTTTACATGTAAATCAAAATTCCATCAACAAAAAATAGAACTTTAGAGGACAATTTCATGGTGCAATATATTTTTTAATTATTTACCTTTAAAAATAGTTTATGGTAAAAAACGTCCGAGAAAAATTATTGTGAAAATGTTCTCTAATTACAAAAATATTTATTTTTGGAGAATGTAATGAGTACAGTATTGAAATTTCTTAGTTGTTGCTTATTTGCGTTTATTTTGTGAGATGTATAGAGATGAGATGTATTATAAACAATAAATTTTTTTTATTGTTTTACATTTAAGTATTACACACATTTGTCCACTCTGCTTGGCAAAACCAACATTTTCTACCAGTAATTGCAAGAGTTACGTACTTTTTAAAATTTTGAAAGTACCACGGCTCATGCTTAATAGAAATACAAGTCCACTTTTTCTAGACACGATGTTATAATCTCCAACTCGGAATAGAACTGGTTTACATGATTTTATGTATCGTTTCACATACGAGCATTCCAACTTGTCATCTGAAGTAAATAGTGCAAAGCTCTTCGCTATGCTTTTGTGTTTATTTGCCAACTTTAGCATAACTGCCAAAGTTAAGAGCCACGCTGGAATGATGATCATTACATATGTGATGAAAAAAGATAAATTGAAAAGAGGCAGAACATTGTAGAACTTGAGCACTATTAAGTTACAAATTAGAATACTTCGATTAACCACGAAAGCTATAGGTGGCAAAATTTTTCTTGTTATTGTTTCCGTTATAGAATTCAGTTGAAGAGTTAAAGTTCTATGGAGTCGGACCAAGTTGTTTGCATTGCGAACACAGTCGTTTGTAAGGTAGGTATCTTGTCCAAGCCTAAAATGATTTATTTTGTATTAATGATGATTTTTAGAAGAAAATTAAAAAATATACATTTGTAGTTAGCGTTGAGAAACTTACTTGATTTCCTTTGTCAAATAATCCAGATATCTCAGTAGCAAGATAATTTGGTTAAGTAGGAAGCTGAGAATAAGCCACATGCATCCGTATTGCCACCAAAGAATAAAGCAGAAAAGAAGTAAGAGACTCCAATGCTGATATTGTGTTGGCAAATAATTAACAGGAGATACAGAGGAATAGTAAAAGATGAAAAAGGAAAATATTCCTAAACCAATTGGATATATCAATGAACCAATTGTAAATGATTTTATTACAATTACTTCTATTCTTGCTGCATCGGGAGGTTCCTCCAAATAATTCTCTCCTTTCAATTAGAATTATAAAATTTAATTTTACATAATGCACGGAAATACTATATACCATAATGCTTCATGAATTTGAGTATTCATTTACTAACATAGTTATAGTTCTAAAAATATAGTACAGAAATAATACGTTGTCTTGAAAAATAATCTAAAAAAATAAAAAGAGCAAATATTTTGCTAATACTAATAAACTGTAATTAGTTATTTACTGCTGAAATCTCGCCAGACTGATGAAGCTCCAATGAAAATCTCCGAAATGTTGCTTAAGTACAATAACATGAGAATGTGAAGTACAATTCCGCAGCCAAATGACATAGTGCACAAGAAACAAAGTCCATAATTAAGCGAGTCGTCCTTTGTCAGTGATAGAAATGCAAGGTGGGATGCAAAATGAATAAAAAGTATACACCAAACTACGATGCTTGTGTAATTTCGCATTCTATCGTAAATGGAGGGTGAAATGCTCATCTTCATTTTTTCTCTGTCAAAGATTGCGGGGAATGCTCCAAAACGGTTTGATATTTTGATATTGAAAGCCACAAGGTCGTAACATTGATCTAAATATTTTAGATAGTTATCTTCATATTTCTCAATTCGGCTTTTCTTCACAATCCATGCTATCAAACTGAAACATAACTGTACAACACGTAAAATAGTACTTTGGAGACTTGAAATAAACAGGAGAACAGTTCTTGTAGGTTTGCAACAACGGTTTATATTTCTTTTGAGGTGCATTCTGTGACTATTTCATTAATATAAAATTTTTGATCACAACATTAATTATAAATATATAAGTTTCTACTTTAGACAATAATTATGAATTTCACCAAATAACTTTTAAAAACGTTTGGTCTAAAATACGCTAGTCTTACTATTTGCGTTGCAAAATGTCTGATGTGCGTATCCCAATAATAACTTTCAAAGTCAGAGTCTAGTGACGTTTCTTGCTTGATGGTAGGTATATGTTGATATTTATAAATGATACGCAGGACTCTAAATTCTAGGAGTCTATCTCAGTCTTATGTGGACTTGTTGATTAATAGATAACATTAACTAGTAAGGATATAGTGGAATAAGTAGGAAGGGTATTCTTATACAGCTAATAGACAATATGCAAACGTTTCTTCTCATGGACGAGGTGGTTCGGATTAAAATCGATTTAATTGATTATGAATTCATAAATGCATACTTGAAACCCATCAACCTTCACAGTTAAAACTCAAGTACAACTTTCGTATATTCATGACCACATATTTAGATACGATACCACGTTTGAGCATATGTGACGCATTGTCTTTTGTCAAATACACATATTGACAGGCTATAATTATTTTAAATATCTCCCATGAAGGCAACAACTTATTTAATCAATGTGGGAGAATTGCTAATGAATTTTACATATGAGACTGGCTAAACATTTTAGCAAACTATTAAGCTGATGGAATTTGTGCTGCAAAATAATTCTTCCAGAGCAATTCGCAAATATGTATTCTGGCAATTAAAACAGTGGGTATGTTACATTGCATAGATGTATTTAACCTTCAGGAAATATTAATAGGTAGCAGCCGTAAAAGCGCTAGCTGAACGATTTCTCCTGTAATAAATAATAAATATCAAATGCAGAATTCTAGACCAAACATAGCATTTTAATCTAAAGATAGCAAATAATGGGATGAAATGCATACAATGGTTTAGTGCTCATTTTCAGAGCAAGCTGAGCAAAATTGACGGAAAATGTGCAACTGCCATGCCATATCCTAACCATAGAAATATTAAGTACATGTATGGCAGGCATTGATCTAAAATCCAATACTCAACCAAACCCAAGCAAAATCAAAAACTTAATCAACATCATGATGTCGGTATAAGTAGAATGTTATGTTTATAGCTTCAGCCTGTTTTAAGAAAATTACCTAAGTAATTATAACTCATTGTTGTACTTACTTTTTACATTACTTGCATGAATAAATAGTAAGATCGAAATGCGGAAAATTTTAATTATGGCGCATTATGGTACTTAAAAAATTGAAAAAATCAAGTTAATTGAAATAATCAAAGATAGCGGTCATATTTATTTAATTTTTTACAATTTTAAGTCAGAATGGTGCAAAATGTTTTGCGAAATATTCCATTTTCTTCTATTTCTTTAAATCGAAATATTTTGCATGTCAATGTTGTTGTTTTGGATATACAAATCTAGCTTCCTATCAATGTAATCAGTCAAGTAAGACGGAGATTGAATAACTGGATGTTAGTTACCTACCAGGAATCTCGCTGGTACCATTACAACGATACTACCATACTTTGGCTTCAATTTGCGGTTCTGTTCGTTTTGGATTTCTGGACATTCCCTACTTCTTAGTAATTCTAATAATGTCAATAGCTTTCCTTATTGCTTTATTTTTTGAATATTTTGTATGACATTAAGTAATAATCTATCCCATTAGCAAAGTTGCTAATCAGTTCTGATTGACTTTGACACTGCAATTTGACATTGAACCGGTTAATACATGTATTACAAAAATGGTACAGTATAGCATGCATACCTATTAGCATGCGATGCAAATTATGTATTAAAGTAGCTGCTACACTCTAGGATCAATACTAAAGTCTACCAAAGGAAAAATATTTACTTTACCTTTAAGTTTCCTTGAAATTGTAACTTCTTACAGAAGAGAACGTGTAATTTGTTATACACTATTAATTTAATTACTTTCATTTCTTTCCCTTTTCCTTTTAGTAATTTACTAGCAAAAGGAAAAAAAGTACTTCAATGAAGATTCAAACAAACGTTTCCTTATTAAATAATTACTGAATTTCCTTTTGTGGGTGCAAGCATAAACAAAATCAGGTTGTTGTCTCGTGCACACCGCATTCCTGTGTAGAATCTTGCCAAACAATGGAAATGGAGATTTTATTATCTGATACAAACAATTCCTTTGAATACAATAACAACGTTTCAAAGTGGATTATAAACATTTCTGAAATCGGTTCCTACAAGTCTGCAGTCCTTGGAAATAATTATTTAGCATTTTACATAATTCACTCCGTGGCACTGTCCCTCATTTGTACATCTATGATATCCTGCTGCATAGTAATCTGTACAATTTTATGCAGATCACGAAAACAAAGTTGGGATTTTGCTGATCGATTTCCATTTTATTTAGCCATTGCTGATGGGTTGTGGGGAATTTCTCATTTTATAGATCACATGGTTGCAGTTACGGCTTTGAAGTTCCCTAATTCTGCCTTGAGCACTGGGTTAAGTGTCAATCTGTGGTTCTTTTTGGGGTAAATACACATAACTCACGTGCAAACTGTATTAATTTATTTTTCTTGTGTTATTTATTAATTACTGTAATATTTTACTCTGAAATTTGCAGATACCAACAATTAATGCACGCAGGATTGGCTGTTTACACATACATCAAAATAGTTCATGGTGTTGCTATTGATTTGGGAAAAGGGGAATGGAAACTCCATACATTGGTTTTAAGTACAGTTGCAATGACTGTTGCCGTCTTTTATCCATTAGGATCATTTGGGGTTTCTGGATATTGGTAAGCTCAACAAATAACCAAAACTAATTATTTTAATACGCTTCCTAAAAATTAAATATCCATAAAAATGTAAGAATTTAACATGAAATTGTAAAGGGAAGTGTTTTATTATTTTTTATATTTAAAAATGAAATACAAAATGCATTTACTTGGCCTTTTAAAATTTTATGGAAATTCTGTATGGAGAAAGTTTTATAATTTTAACTTTTTTCTTCTATTTACGTCAATAGGTTTCTTCAAGATGTTAGTACTACAGCTGGTTTGGCATTAGGCTGTTTCATTGCGACTTCGTGCACAGTCCATGCCCTTTGCACCACAGTTGGCTATCGAAGTATCAAAAAAGCGGTTGAAGCCCAAAGGTTAGCAATGTTGATGCACTCCAAGGGCCAAAATGTACCCAAAACTAGTCACCATTCCACTGCGAGTGAATGTTTGACAACATTTGTTCGAATTTCCTTAGCTCTGTACTGTCCATTGGCTATTGGGTATTGGACTTGTGTCATTGAAAGCATATTTGGTTTTCTTGAACCAGCTACTCCATTAGTCATTGTAATAGTAGCCAACAGTAGCGGATGGGCTAATGCCCTGGGATACTTTTATAACAATCAAGTGAAAGCTCGAAGAATACAGAGTCATGACACAACTTTCAGTAATCAGAGCAATTCAACTTTTTATTCAACTTAATTGATAAGTGATATTTTGAATGATTTTAATTATCTAATTAAACAAATTGATAGGACAATAAATACAAATCATCCAGAATAAGTATTAAAACAACTAATACTCAATATTTTTTATTAAATACACATTTTTGTCACACCAAATGTTAAAATATTAAAATATTAAAACTAGTATTTAATCATTACTGAACAGGTAATGTACATTTCAGGATTAGTTTTTCTTTTTTAGCGAGAATACTCTGGGAATACTTTGATTGTTTAGGCATAGCTTTGTAACTACAGTAATTTGAAAGATATTTAGGATCATGCATAATCCCATAATATCTTTGATAGCCTAGAATTATAATTTGTTGCATCATAAAACAAACAGCGTAAAAAATAAAGTGAAATCTGTTTATACTAATATGGGTAGTTTTTACTTCACTTTTTTTACTTTCATGGTTGCGTTGGGTAAGTTGTTAAAATTTTGGGAGGTTTTTGGCTACAGTTTTGTCAGACTTCATAGTTGAAATGCCACATTTCCTCAAGCCTTACTCGACGGTGCATATAATGAGGATGGGGCCATTAGCCTCTGCCATTGCCAAATTTTTTTTAAATAGGTTCCTCCAAATACTACTTTCAAAAATAATATTTTTTTTTGACCTGACATGCCATTATAATCTCATTCTTGTCCCAAATCATACAAACGGTGATATTATTACCTACTCAAAATCATTTATTGGAACACTTCATAGTGACGTATGCTTGCTGGAATGTTGACATGTCCTTATGACAATTTCCCAATCTGCCCAATAACACAATCTGCACTTACAGCGTACTTACCTGCATAATAAGTTACCTATAGGTATGAAAGTTCCTAGTGCATGCACATTATGCACTATGTATTAGTAAAGTAGGCACATTTTATTATGCTGTAGTAATAATGAGCTGTGCAGTGACTTAGTGCAGTTTTGGTGTCTTGAGTGATTCATTCTAAGAAACCAGTTTTCAGCAGTAGCGTGAATATAGTAGTAAAACTCTACTATGTATTACACACTACACACAATCAGATTTCCTAGTATTTGTATGACTAACATCACATCGTAATAAATACCTTCATCTTCACTGTATGCAATTTTTTATGACTAGTTTAAATTCACGTTTACGAAGGTCTACATATTATCAGGTTTTTTATTTTCCTTTGCCTTAAACCTGCAGGAGCTTGTGTACTCGGAAATGCACGACGACAGTATACAGACTACAGAGTATGCACGGTTATCGTCATCACACTTTCATTCACACGGATTCGCATTTGCTTTGCATCAGTGAAAATGAATTTGTTTTTGCTGCACAGATAGACTTCTATCGCATATTAATTCACTATAAACTTAATTTCTTCAACCGTCATATTAACAGTGGCCCAATATAATCAATTTACTTTATTCATTATTAAAAATGGCAAAATCTTCCCCGGGTAAGAAATAAAAAACTATATAAACATTATTACATTATACAGTGCTATTATATTTCTACATTTTATAGCGGTTGATTAAAAA
This sequence comes from Tomocerus mixtus, assembly GCA_034694165.1. Taxonomy (NCBI): domain Eukaryota; kingdom Metazoa; phylum Arthropoda; class Collembola; order Entomobryomorpha; family Tomoceridae; genus Tomocerus; species Tomocerus mixtus. The sequence continues at coordinate 12,479 of JAQFYC010003881.1, forward strand.
TTCTAGAACATCCCATAATATCTTGTCGTCATTTTTGAATAGATGATTATAATCATATAATAATGTCCAGCTTGCACTTGTTCTTCGATTTTAAAGATTTTTTTTTAAATTATTAAGCTATAGAATTTATAATTATGTTTCTGTCTAATTATATTTAGGTTTAGCAGGACATGACGTTATACCTATAGAATGGCCAACAATTTCCCTACCCAATGATAAAATAATCTGCAGTGAAAACGGGATGAGAACCGGAAGTTTTCCTGTCTATGATGAACATGCAGGAGAATATGAAATACAAGAAAATCAAGGCCCGGCAGAAGAAAGCAATTGTTGTTACACCGGCGTTTGTGACTGGTTTTTCTGTTGTTTCGGGGAGTCTAAAACTAATAAAGATGATAATGTGACCCAAAGAGATGGAAAAGGAAATTATTGCTGTGTAAGCTGTGGGGAGATTTCTGATTGTAATTGTGGAAACTGTGGAAATTGTAATGGATGCGAAGGCGGATGTGAGGGGGATTGTGGTTGTTGCGGGGATTGCAACTGTATTGGTTGTGTTGATGTTGACTGTGGAGATTGTTTACTTGGCTGTTGTGAAGCAGCGGGTTCCTGTTAAATTAAATTAAGCTTAGTGTGGTTTTTGCATGAAATCAAGGTACAGCTGGAGTATTTCAGCTTGACGAATCTAACTTAATTATAGGACGTAATTAAAATTTCAAAAATTATTATATTGTTGATATTACTGATGAGAATAAATCTATATTTCATTTTTACATGATTTACTACAATTTATTATGACACGAATGTAATGTCACATACAGGAAATATGCAACCTTACAGTGTATATATTATAATTACTAGTTCAGTAATGAATTTAATTAATTAATTGTGTCAAAATAAACATTTCTTTACTGTTGATGTTATTGTTATATTTTAATATATTTATGTGGATTTTATTAATCATAAATGATTGTTTCATAATTACATAATATTCATAGTAAGTACATATTTCTTTTTGCTAATACTAATTTTATATAATTTCAACCTCTGCCTTTAAAAATGACAGTCTCATGTCTCCTGGCGTATATTAACACCAGTGCTACTGTTACGGGAGTCACTGTTAAGTAAACCCACATGTGGATTACTCATTAATAGGTTGCACTCTCCCATTAACACATAATGTTGCTTTCAATTGATAGATTGTAAAAAGTCCCCTGTTTTCAATTAAAAACACAATAAGGAAACCGGCAGTTAAAATGAGTGCTACATAAAAAATAGATATTAAATTAGAGGTGGTAAATGATATTGGCCTGAGTAAATTTTGTTCCATACATCGACGACACTCTTTGTAATTCTTTCCTGAAAAATAGTTTTCCCATTTTTGATATATTCCAGATTGATCAATTCGGAATAACCTTTTTTGATAGTAAGGTACAATTATGTGGTTTGATGCATCTTTTAATAGCATTCCATTAGTTTTGGATAAGACTGCATTTTGAAATGTTCCCATATACATTTTATTTTTTGGATGAACTCCCTCCTCGTAATTCCAATGGGAGTCATTAGTGAACCAATAAAGTTTAGATTGCTCGTCGATATACATTGAATTATGGCATTCAGAAATAAATTTCTGTGGACTTATTTGTGGAAATCCGGGATTAATTTTATGTCGCTTACGTAAAGTCTCTTTTAGTAGTTCATTTCTCTCTACAGAGCGTCCACTTTCTAATGCTGAGGCATTTCTTATGACTTTTTCAGGATATATAAATTCGAACAATCTTAAAAACTTATATTTACTATGTGGGAAAAAATGTTCCTCTTCTTGCCTTTCAAAATTTTGCGTCACTTTTGTAACATTTTCAAAAATTTGATCATTGATAATCAATAAGGTTGTGTTGTGCCTATCTTCATTTGACAATTCAGTAGCTTCAAGTTTCCCATCTATGCACATACCTATCATTAAAATTCGAATATTATTTGTCAAAAATGCAGGTTCGTTGCTACATTCCAGAAGAAATAATAAATTATATTGATCCTCTAATCTCATTTTAAAATTGCGACCAAAATCGTGAAACAGCGTTGGCCCAGTTGAGACTGAGTAATTGTAATTGAGCAAGTCATTTACAGATTCGAATCTTTTTACAGGTGGTTCACTAATTATGTCTGAAACAACAATTCCCTTATAAGCATTCGTCAAAATAATGAACATCAACAAAAACGGACCAATAATTAACTTGAGCCAAACTAGTTTTTCCAATTTCGTAGGCAGCGAATAGCTAACTTCTAAGATGTATGCGTAAATTATCAAAGGAAATATAAAATAATTGTCGGATTTTAAATATAAAACAAGAAGAACAATACTGTTGAGAAGTAAGCAGGTTATAAGCATTCCAAGCCAAGATTCCCATTGATAAGGACGCAAATATCCAACAAAATCTAAGCCTTCTTCGTTCAAGATACTGCAAGAAATGAAATTGTAGCCTTCTTCCGAAGTTGGGATGTAGGAATGAAATATTTGATATGACGGTGGAAGTGGTTTTCCCACCAAATTTGTCAATTTTTTGTTAATTATTGGATTGGTATTAAATGTTTCTATGGATGCCTCGAAATAAAGGAAAATTGAGTGATGAAATACGAGATGACATGCATTTGTTTTATATAAAGAAATAGTTGCATTGGGGAAATTCTCATTCAAGAGTACTGAAATGGCAAAACTGGTCGACAAAATGTCGCGTCTCTTGACAGTGTTTATTTTTATCCGACATTCATCGTTATTACTGTTCTCGATAAGAAAATCGACTTTTAAATCCATCCGTTGTGTCACTGATTCACTAGCTAATGTCATTTGTATCGCCACATCCCGTAGTTTTTCTCTTGTTGTCCCTTGTTCTAATAGAGACATTCCAATCGGCAACAACTGGTCCTCATATTCCAGTTCTCGAATCCCCCACATGTGGAATTCTGTTTTTAGCAAATGACATTTTCCGCAAAAAAAATAAATATTTTTATTATCGCTTTCCAACGAATGGATGTAAAAGCGCTTTCTAGTTGGGTCGGTAAAAGAAGGATTATATTTGGTATAATGTCTACCATCAACTGATTTAGCCCAGACATACATTCTCAATTTTGTTAAAAGTATTTCAATTTGATATTCTGTTTCAACAAATATTTTTTTCACAAAAATGTGCACGGATGAACATTCAGCACAATTGTAATAACTGTGTTCAGGAGAAAAGACTTCTTTGTCTATTTTGTGCGAAATCGGAGTGAGATAACTTTTTGATATTAATTGAGTGTACATCAATTGCACTTTACTTTCCACATTCAAATTTACTGCAATATGGGACAAACATTTTAGTTTCGGAGCGGAAAGAAAGTAGGGAAAGGTAAAGTTGCCCTTCTTTTCTCTAACAAGCTCGTCAAAGGGACATAATTTGTTTTTATTTTTCGGTTTAAAAATGCTATTTAATAGATTTACAAACTCCCCATTATTTCTTTCGTCACAGTGTAACAACTTCTTCCATTTATCTTCAAAAATATCAAATCTTGTTAAAGTGTGGGGAGCTTTGATTTCAGAGAGTTCGTCAAAGTATTTCATGACCTGTTCATCATTAGGATCCCATTTATAAATTATGATGTTAATATAGCAATCTCGTTCTACATTAGCCAGCCGAACTAATTTTTTGCTGATTGACGTTTGTATTAGAGTACATATGAATATAAGTACATTTCTCAGAATCATTTTCCGGATCATTTTTGAATTGAATTGCAATTTCAAGAAAATTTTAGTTAATCTGTTGGCAAAAGTTTCGAAATAACTCTTGATTTGTTTAATTAAGTTTAATTTTTGATATATTTGTAGCTATGTAGTTGCAAATGTTGCATTTACTACAATGAAATTTATCTCAGTCACTAAAAGCTCCAAAATAAGGAGTATATTAATATTTTGAAAATTGAACAATTACTGCTTCACAATCAGAAATTCCTACGTATATAGTAAATCTTCAATATGGTAAAGCGTATTAGTATTTCTTTGGAGTTACTAATGGAATGAGCAACATTATAAATCCATAGTGTTCAGCTGAGCTGTGGCACACACTAGACAAGCAATTAAATGTATTGATAATTGGCTTTGTGCGCATTATTAAGATTAGCAATTACAGTAAAATGTTCATAGTGACATTGCTTCGAGCACGCTGCTTTATCCAAAGAAAATTGTTCTTATATAAGAACACTTAAAACAATATAAAGCGATATAAAATATTCATAAACATTTATTCCTAATTTACATAAACATTATGTAGATGCATGCAAATATCAACCTTGGTATCAAGGGAAAAGAGAATATGTATTTTGAATATAAGGATTGGCTTAAACCAATCAATAATGGAGTTCGCTGAAATATCTGTTGATAAAGGTATCTGCTATGATTCACACAAATGTACTAAAGTATATTCAAGTATATTCAATACAATTTAAATAAAATGTTGAGTCATTCGACATGGTTACACTTATATGACGCTCAAAATTTTATAATATATTATACTGGATATAAGTTTTCGCTGCTTTACATTGGACGTACTTTGCATCCTTCAATGACAATGACGCTGCGTTTTCCCATTTTGGTTGTGTGATCCACCATATCAAGAAAATTTCATATAAATGCAATAGTAGGATTTACTAAAACGTACTACCTATATAAGTGTATGATAACCGTGATGTTATATGTTGACTCAAGGCCATCTCAAGTTTATGTTTAATAGTCGTAGGTAATTAAAGTAACAATTCGGTAAAGAAAATAATTAAATTTGAAAAATGGATATTATACAATCTAAAAAAGTACAGCGGACTCATAGAGGCACGTAAATGCACAGCATTTTATGGTATTTAAAAGAATTAAACGATTATATAGTTAAGTAAATTATAGCTGGTATTTGTAAATGGAAAAAAATCTGTTAGGTTATAAATATATTTATTATGTAGTGGTACAATAAATTATAAGAATGCCTTGAATTCTGTCTGTGTATGTTCAACATTTTTTAATTCTGTTTTCAGAATTGAGTAATTTGTCCGATGAATAAGAAATTCTGCAAAAGTGAATCAAATCGCTTTAGACTTTCCACACCCTACCCCTCCCCTTTTTAAAAATTCAACTTTATTCAATTCTATTTTCAGAATTGATTAATTTGTCCTCTGAATATTACCCCTAAGTAGTAGTCAACGGTTTCATACGGTTTCAGTTTTTTATAGGCGGTTATCTATGTAAATAAATTACCACTACATTGTTACAGCTGTGTAATCCAGTTTATTTTAGTAATATAATATTTTCAGTCCCATGTCCGGTTATATTGAGAAAATAGCGTGGCAAGCTGTGTTCCGATGCTAAATATGAACCTGCTACACTCTCTTATACACATAAGCCACATGTATTAAAGTATGCATAAAGATATATAGGACCAAAGATTAAGTAGTATTAATTATTTACTCTGCGTGTGTGATAAGCATTAGGGAAAATATTGATAATTATTCAGTACCTACTGAGATAGATAATTTCACTTAATTATTATATTATTAATTATTATATATGTATTCCACATTTATCTACTGACGGCTAATTCTAACAGGTAACTTGACCTTCTTTGACGTTGATATACATACTTCGCTAAATATCTGGATTCCTTTTCTAATTTTACATTGGCCTTTTTCTAGCACGGCGCCACGTGTTATAAAATATTCATCACCTTGAGCTGTAAATTAATAAAATTCCCCGTATAGTTTTTTGATGCGACATGTCGATGAGACATGCCTGAGCTTTTTCTGAAGCAAATTATTATTGATATTTAGACAATATATTTTTCTATATAAAGCGTAAACACATTTAGCTTTACATTTAAGTTATTTTACAAGCTCAGCATTCTTCCCCGTAAAAAAGATTTCAGTGACATGATAATAATATTCCACCCCTATGTACACCTTAGAATATTTCCTATATAATGTATATATGCATGTAAAGTATAAGTAACTAATAATAGGACTTACTGAATCTTATTATCATTATTGACATAATACACCTTGTCTAAATAAAAATGTAAATAAAAAGTATGTTAAGTAAACATATATATTAACTTGCACAGTAATAAATATCTGTATAAGAAACCCAAGTATAGCATATTAAAAACTTCTATGTTTTATATTAAATAATAGAAGCCTCCTGAAAAAATGCGACACCGAGACCAAACCATTAATAAGCCGAAACAAAATATTTTCCCTCGTTTACTCTTTATTTTAATGTATTTTTATTATGGGGATCACTTTTTGCAATTTTTAAAAACGAACATTTATTTTCTCCGACTTAAGTAAATAAATAGATTTTGTTCCATGAATTTAGTCTTACATTTACATTGATAAACATTTTGAAAAATTCCACGGTGAGAAATCGGACACCCAACGGTTTAGAGGTGCATAGAGATCAAGAGCATAACAATTATCGCATTCTCATCTCTATGACCCAGCTAAGAATAGAAAGAGGATAATATTTGCAACATAAGAGAATTACCTAAGCAATTTATGTGCCATAGTTATATTAGTCAAATAGCTTTTTAGTACTTTGACATACTTACAAACAAACAACTTGAGCACGACACGTGAGCATTA
>JAQFYC010003882.1:0-19126 GCA_034694165.1 Tomocerus mixtus
TACACAGTTATATACTATACTGTGTAATTATTAATGCATCTTGCGTTGTCTACAAGTATAGTGTGCACCAATGCATATTATTATGACTTCTAGGCGTAGTAATTAAATCGCTTTCGTGTACGTACTAAATCATAGATTCCTTTGCAAATTTTGCGCTGTAGGGCACACAATTAAGTATCCAATTAACTGATATAAAGATGTTACCAATTTGGAATTGTAAAGTGACAACTGACGATAGTTAAATTACCATTTTGCTTATATTAATTTTTCTATTTGTGTTGTGTAGGAGAAGTGGACTTTTATTATTTTTGCTACTTTATCCTAGAACGCGTGAAGTATAAATATACGTTAAAATATGTATTATATTATAAATATGTATTTAATTAGCAATGCAATTGGTAGAATCTGGCTAAAATCTGTAATAGTCAAAAAGTTGCAAGGTGAAGACAATGTGTCAAAAACGCTTATTTTTAAACCACTCCTGTTAATTTGGCTGTAAAGAGCAATAAGGCATTATTTAAAGGAAAATTCCTACACTAGTTTAATTAGGCAACAAAGAACAAACATGTCGTCTGAAGTCGCAAACGCAGACAGTCACATAAGTCACATTATAGTAGTATGCAATAGTATCAACATCAAAAGGTTAAATGTATGTGTAATGTGTAGGTACATTTAGGGAAATAGTCAGTAAAGTGACAAGCGAGATGTTGGGAACTTTGCTACATGTATTATTATTTCGCTTTTATCCTGTTACTTGAACTTTGTGATAAAACGGGCTAGGAGTATTTAATTTAAATACAGTCTCTCTCAGGTCTACACCTACATTAATTTTATTGTAATTGGTAATTGTGAAATTAGAAAACTTTATCAGTGACTTAAACGAATGTATTTAAGTATACAAATCTAAGAATGTATAAAGATACACTCAAGTTAATATACCATTGTCTGTGACATTTAATTGCTATTAGAAGTAGTATCAAAGTAGTCGATAACAACACACGAATCTATTATTTTCTGTTGCTCTCAATATGGGAAACATCAATGAAAAGTTTTTTAAAATTAAGTAGCAATATATAGTGTCAAGGTCTCAATTTAAAATACTAGACTAGATTTATTCCGTATAATCCATATGCACCAGATCTGTCTGTGAATTAAATAGTACTATAATCCTTAAGTGTATATCAAAATAGCACGCATTGAATACAGGGTATGAAGATAGGATATAAAATATGTTTGTGTATACTATAGTACTATCTAGCATTTGAATAGATAAAAGATGAACCATAGACACAACTAGCGCTAATTCTGCTAATTAGCTGAAATCGAATTGCAAATATTATTTTCGTACTCCAACAAAAATGATTCTCCAATTATCCAACTTCGTACAGATAGGGAATTACACACAATGTTAAAATATTAGGAATAGGATTAGTAAAGTTTCAGTTTAACATTTCATCTGTTAGCCAAAATATATTTAGATTTAGATTAACAATGCTACTGATGATGCTATAAATGTTTTATACCGACTTTAAGTCATCTAGGTCATTTCTTAGATACTGTCGTTTTGTTTACTACTGATGCACATGAAACTATCAATAAGTAACAGAAGATGCGGATGCTGACGTTGTCCAAAAAGTTAAATAAATCTTGCCATGACTATGTATTATTCTAATATAATATATTATGCATTATTGTGATTAATTATATTTGTTAGACAATATGTACTGCAACTCTGTAACCTTTCTTAAATAAAATATGTTATGAAATGTATGCAAAGTAGTGGAGCTAGGAAAATGAAATACACTATACACTTGCATTTTGCATTTTGTAGTGAACCCTAGTGACATAGTTATCGCTTATGAAATATGGAGTCCAGTGGGTCGTTGAGAGTGTTCATACTGATAATGAAGTAGATAGATCATGGAATGGAAATTCCCAACATATACATAGTCTACCAACCAACGCATCTTTAGTCCACCAACGCTCTCTCCTTTCACACTCAATTTAATACATAAAAGAACATTACTGCAATATTTCTTCATAACTATACAGTTCATGAATCATGAACTTGGCCAAACAAGGACAGATCCAACAAAATCTACATTCACTATCATGCAAAATATGGAATATTATTTAAAATGCTGCAATACATTACGCAAAACCAAAATATGTAAAACCAAAGTTAATTTCTGAAGCATTCTAATGAAAGTATCATTATTACAGACTCGATACAAGCTTGTACAGAAAATCCGTGCTCATTTAAGTTTAGCTTGTAGTTTTTGCTTACTTATTGTTAGTAAAGTAATGTTGTAATTTGTTTATTTAATATTGCGAATAATACAAAAAAACACTTAACTTGCATATAAAAATAACGAAACACTCACAACATACTAAATGAACATAGGTATATAGCAGAAATAACAATTAATTATAATAAATAATAAATAAATAAAAGCTTAGACTCAAACAAACGGTATAGTCTTCTAGTTTACATCCACACCCACACGCACAGGTAAGAGGTAATTCATTAAAGTAAATTAATGTAATCCTCATATATTTGTAACAAAAATAAATTGCGTGGGTGTGGGTAGCTAATATGCTTAAAATGCTTAGTTGTATATACTTATAACTATGATAATAAGCATTGAAATAGTATCGTTAGAATAACGAAGATATGCTAGTACTGGTACCTATTTATATATAATACTATTTTGGGTTTCCGGATTGTAATTATTATAAGTACAAAGGATTTAGTTTAATCTGTTGTATGAGTAAAATCTATTTGGCCTGAAGGAAGGCTGTCTACGGAAGTCAGAAATTCGAGGCGCAGCAGCTCTGTATTTCTGTCTGAATTGCTGCTCTATTTTTCGATGTTTCGGAATATAGGGATTCTCCTCATCTTCGTCTGAGACTTCATCGTATGAATGCTGATTTTGTTGTGGAAATGGTATATATCTTTGCATAGAGGGCTTGCTACTAACTTGATTATTCTTGTTAACTCCACTAAAAAGGAAAGAGTAGACCCCCTTAGTCAACGCTTGGACAGGTGATGGAGGTTCCGGAGGGGAATCATCCTCCTCGCTGTCTTGAGTGTCTTCTCTACGATAAGGAACTGCAATCAAAGGCCGACTTAGTTGAATTTGCCTGTAGCGATTTATAAAGCTAGGGGGCAATTCATTGCCATTATCAAATTCTTCTTCTGAGCTTTCTTCACTTGAAGGTTTAGGTTTCCGTTTTTTAGTTCGAGTTACTTTCGAATTTTTTCTGTTGCCCTTTGCATTTCGACTTCTTGGAGCTTTTGGCTTTGGTTTTGGCTTTGTCTTTTTCTCTTCATTATTGAGAAGGCTAATGACTTCATTCATATCAGTAATAATTGAAGGGGCAGGTGTTGTTGTCGTAGTTGTAGTTGTAGCCTTTTTAGGTGCTGGAGCTGGAGAAGGCAAAGTAACTTTACTTGGCTTTTTACCTTTAGCTTTAGATGGTATCTTTTTATTTCCCTTTACTTTTTGTGGCCACATTCCAGGACGAATGTGACCATCCTCCTCCTCTGATGATTTCTCATCATCCTTTTCCCTTGATTGCTCATCTAGCAATTTTATAACTTCATCAATTTCTTTCATATCCGGGTCAGGATCAGGTTCACTAACCTTTACCACGTTTTTCTTTTGTGGTTTCCCCCTGTAAAGGTTTTCCTTCGCCATATTACGAATAAAAGTTAGCAGTTCGTCACTTTCTCTTTGTTCTGCTTCAGCTGTAGCTAGTGCCGGGTTGGGAATGCCGGGTTTTGAATTTGCTTTGACGTGATTAGTTGCTTTTTCTTTTGAATTCGGTTTTGGTAATTTGAAAGCTACTTCAAGCTCTTCTAGGTAGTCCCCCGGAGCCATACTAACTACCGGTTTTCTATTATTTGTATTATGTCCATGAAATATTTTTGGTTTAGCTGTTGTTGTCAAAATTGTTGTGCTTTGTAGTAACGCATTATGTTGTCCATTCATAATTTGTTTGAGAAAAGCCTCGGCAGCGAGGCGATGGGGCGACTTTGTCTGTGTCTGGACGCTGTCAGACTCTGGAGTTGGAACTGGAGCCACTGGACCTGCTGGCCCTACAATGAAACTGTTTTCTGTCTCTGTCTGAGTCTGAGATTGGTGCGGGACAGGAAAATGAGCAAATCCGTCTGGAAAATCGTTATTTATACCATGAGTGAAAGTTGGATTTGGTTTTTGCTTTTGCTTTGACTTCGAATTTCCTTTTTTCGGGGGCTGGCGCTGAAGAAGGAACTCATCTCCGGAACCTTCATTCGGATGAGTAAAAATGTGTTCTATGGGCGTCCATGTCCCGTCTTCTTCCAGACCTTCGGATAACGTAGTCGTTACGAACTCTGTTGATGTTGTTGCTGGAGATGAAATTCTACGTGTTCCTGGATCAACATCAAATCCCACAGGTAATAAATATCCTTTCTCAGTTGTTGTACTAGTAATAGTAGAGTTGTGATCTAATGTTGGTCGAGAAAATGAATAGCTAAAATTTTCTCCAGATGATTGTTTTGTTTTCTGAGATTCTTTTAACGGGTTGTTTATATTAATAGGCGGAGCTGTGTGTAATGCAAGTTCAGGTTCAGGTGTCGTGCTTCGGTTGAAGTAGTTCAAAAAGTTCTCTAAAAATGGTTTTGTAAGTAAAGAGTCAGCATTTGTTGTACTAGGAACTACTAAGGAAGGTTTTGCGGTCCTTGTGGTTGTTTTAGGAGCTGCCGTTGTCCTTTTAGTTGCGGAAAGCAGAAATGGATATGTTTGACTTACTGGAGTTTGATATTTAATTGGTGGAATATTATTATGGAGATAATTAAACGCAGAAGCTGGAGTTGGTGAAGGAAGCATAAGTGTATTCATAAAATTTTGGTAATTAACTACGGGAGCATAAGTTGGCATTGCGAATTTAGCTGGGGCTTTGGTAGTATAAGCATGAGGAACGGAAATGGGAATATTCACAAGTGGGGGCACTTGGTACACAGGAGACGCAAGATTTTGATAAGTATTTGCAGGCGCAGATGTAACAGGAGCAGCTTGACTCCCTAATCCCTAAAGTGGACAAAAGGCAATATAAATTGTTATTATCATATAAAGTGTAACATCTTGTAGACAAGTATGTTCATATTCTGATTATAGCCAACACTAAAAATTTTATCTCATGGAAAGTAAGATATTTACTATAATATGTACTTAGATATAATGATATGTAATATAAACTCACGCCTCCAAATTCTGATCCCAGATTTACAACAACTTGCACATTTGTACCGGGTTCGGTAGAAGCACTAAGTATTGAATTAGAGCCTTTTCCATTGTTTGTAAGGGAACCAGTTTGTTTCTACGGTCCAAAGGAAAATAAAAGTAACCACATGGGTATTTTCTTGTGAATATTTTATCTGTTTGTGCAATGCAAGGCAAAGGTCGCATAGTAAGACTTACGCTGTTATGAGTTGGAGTTCCCGTCAAAACCCGGCGTAAATTATTCACCAGGCGAGATAAAGTATTTGGTTGAAAAGGGCAAGTATTAAATAACCTTCGGCATTGCCTTCCACTTCTGTATTTCTGCCCTACGTCGGACGCAATGCGAAATTTTTCATCTATACTCTTAGCCTGAAAGTTTTATAAAATATAACACATAAAAACTATTATTTTGGAGCTTAAACAAATTCACATAAACTGCTTCATATTACGGGTTATCAAAGCCCACGTAAAACTTAAGATATTCAATTAAGAAATAATTCGTCTCCTACCTGTCTAAGTTCACGTTGCTTTTTAGAGAAATATGCCAATTTCTCCATTCTGGGATTTCTCGCCTGAATCGCTTTATTCTCTTCTAATCTTTCCCTAAAAGTGTCCAGGTTTCTTGAGACTCTAGGCTTAAAACGGTCAAACAGCATTTTCAAGTCAGGATCTGTCACGGCTTTAATCAAAGCGTCGTCGTACGTCGTAGCAGGTCTTGCAATTGGCACCTTTTGCGTTCGAAACTTATTCCTCTTTCGACTTTCGTTTATATCTGCCATTACGAAACCCAAGTTTTCAGGATCGTCGTCGACTAACTCAGAATACATTTGATCTTCCAGTTCTGACTTTTCTTTAAGAGCCATTAAATCAAATATTTTGTCGAGCTCCTCGTCTGATTCTTTTTCGTCACTGTCCTTGTCTTCGTCATCTCTGTTTGCATTCACGTCATTGTAGTTTTCCAGTTTAGTAAATATGTTGTGGTATCCACTGCTTTCCTTCCCTTCTGCTTTATCGTTAGTTCTATGGGATCAGACAAATAAGTACAAGGATGTTACTTTAATTTATTTCATATGAACCTAAGTCAACATATTAGGCGAATAAAGTAAAATATTTATACTATGTATAGCGAATATTCATACGAGTGTGCATTTATAAGGATTTCAGTATACTTATAAGGTTACAGCTAAATATTTTGGTAATGCAGTGTATGTCTTTCATAAAAGAAAGTTCATCCGTATTTACAACTTCAGATGACATTTTCTATCGATTAATTAGAAGATAAACATGCCTGGACTACATACATTGTATGTGATGTGCCCCAAAATAAAAATTTTGCAAACACAGACACAAATATTGGTGAGCTTTCTATTTTCTTTAAATCCTTCCTGTCGACCAAAATATTTCTGTTCTGATTTGTATTCTGTTGGTGTAGGACGGAATAGTGCAGACAGATGCTAACATTTAGCCAGTGGACAGCAACCGGTGAGACGACATCGACATATCATTCATATAAGTACAGATACAATGCAGTTTATTTTTTCATTCTGCAGTATTATCTGAAATGCATCAAAGCATACAGAATCTGTACTGTACTATGTATTGTATACTTTCTGCACTGTGTGTAAGAAACTTTTCAACGAATGTAATGCATACTATCACTATCTATTTACTATTTACCTTTGTGCAGATTAGATTTGCTGGTACAGCGTTGAACAATACCGAGCGCCTAGCGATAATGATGCATGTTCGGTGTCAATGTTGTTTCTTGCTTGAGGAAAGTGAGAAGTGGACTAACTGGATTGTAAAGCGTGAAGTGTGAGAGTCATTATGCAAAAAATAGCTATCAGCTTTTATTGCCCATTGACTCACATTTAGCAAATGTACAGATAATACCTACGTATACATAAAACTGTAAAGATATACTCATATTACCACACCAGGAAGTTTCCTCTTACAGCTCGAGCTAGCTCGTAGTCTAACTATGCAGTTAATTGTAGCACAGGCACAACAAACGTATTTTATGCTGTCAAACCAGGGAAATATTAATGTTTGCAATTATAATGTTAATACTATATGCTTTCTGGGAAAATTAATTTAGATATACGAGTCGATGTGCCTTTGTGGGTATATTAAGCATAATGTTATTTATTTCTGTAGTCATATTTAAGTGAATAATTATGTGAAAATATATTTTATGTTGTGTTGTATGAAATACGCTTTCTTGATGCTTATCACAGGTACAATCGTATACTATACCTCTCTGTCTATTTAATAGAGATATTTTAAGCGAAGAAATTAATTTGTTCCTCAAGGTACATAAAGAAAGCTATTAACATAGGTTTCTTATAAGCCACCCTGTGTGGTATTCATCCAAGTATTCCAATAAAATTGCATCGTTTTACCAGATATAAAATAACTGTAACAACATATAATAAATACAGGAGTCAAAGTTAATTTCATGAGTATTAATGAGTTAATGAGTCATGTGGACATTGAAAATTGTGGTGCATCCAAGTACCTTTTAGTGTGTATTAAATTGAATTTCAATGGTTTCGGAAACACTAGAACAGTAGTGCATAAGATCTTATCATTTTTCTCAAGCCGACTTTCTGTTTTCATTCTTATCTCAACAATCAAAGATGAGCAGCGTACAGAACGCTTATGGCAATATTAAATGTTCATTTAATTCATAAAAGCAGCTCTATAAACAATAACCTAGCTTGTTCTAGTAGTAGTAGTAAAATAATAATAAGTTCGTATAGGGGGATGAACTTAAGTATATTATTCGATTATTAATTTTATTTGTATTCACAACTTACAAATTGTAATAACTGCATTGTATTTCAAGGGAAACGACCGGCAGGTTGTTATTTTCCCTCTTTGAACATTGACATTGACATACACAAGTTGCTTTGATACTGTTAAACTGAGTTGACGGACCATGTAAAGTAAAAGTTGCAAACTTGTTCTATAATGATTGTTTTGATATCTGACTAAGAATTTGTATGACTTGCGACACCGATATGACGGAGTTGCATATTAATTGGTATTATTGCTACTAAAAATTTCTGGTTTCTGGTATGATTTGTTTATGTACATATTTTATGGCATTATCTGTAATTTACGCAGTTGTATTGTAGTAGTATTACACAAATACATTACACATTGAGGATTTTACATTGTATATGGTTTTGTACTATGCCCAGACGACATAAACTTATTACGGATCAAGGATATTTATTGCACACATTTATCAAGTGTCTGCAGGTCATGTGAGAGTTGTAGTATTTATAAATGACAATTCTTTCTGTTGTTATAAAGTTCGATGCTTCGTGTGCAAAATCTTGAACACGATATCTCAATATTTACTAACATTCAATATGCAGGCAATGAATGAAGCCAATAATCTGTACAAATTGCTTCTAAAGGTGCATTATAATTAATTTTTGTGCAGTAATATAATTATTGTACTTTAATTATATTGACACGAACAAGAATATTGTATCTTTGTTATCAACACCAATTATCCAAGTGTAGTGCATTAATCCTTTTTCTCACAACCTGCTACTTGCTTTTGCCACACCCTTGCAATCCTGATTCTTGTTCGATTTTAACATTATAGAAGATGATAGCTTAAAGATTGTTTTGTATGCTATAACTCTAGATCACGTCTTCAATTTTCATGTTTGAAAGTAGTAACTAGATTATTTTCCCCAAGCAAAAAATTCTGTTTTACAGTAGACGGTAGAAATTTTGGCTGTAGTTTGATTTTTTGGCAATCACAAAACTATAATAGCTTTATAAGTAACCTAATACAGATATTATTATAGGGATGCCATTTTCTTGGATGCAGAAGGGGCACAATGGTAATCTTAACTGACGTACTGTTATGTTGGGATGAACCCAATTTATCCATCTGCATTATTGAGGAATTTTGCATTATTCACTATGAACAGTGTAACCTTTATAAGCTAAATGGGAAAAACATCATATAAATATTTAAACAATCTACTACGTGTCGATTTGACAGATGGATTAATGTGGACGTGAAGATAGGAAAATAACTATGGTTATTCAAGTATGTAGTATTGAACTGCATAATATAGTCTTGGAGAGAATTAATTCATGTTAACATACTAATGCTGTATATTACACATGTGTGTATGTATTTATTCTGTGTACCTACGAGTAGTACCTACCTACAAAACCTGCCTACTGCTCCACCATCAATCATTGATATGCATGATCATGATGTATACTTATTATGGTATTATAGCTGAATTAGAATTGAAATATAAATGAATAACTAATATCTGAACGCGGAATCCATTTTGACATAGTTCAATACGAGTTCTTAGATGTTTAGTTTATTTATCTATAAATAAGATGCTATGCGTAGAGAATAAAATAGTCTTAAGGCCCATTTCTACTGGGGTCGGCGTCAACCTTTCCACGGAAAGAATTTCCTACATAAAACCGTCCAAGGAAAGGATATCCTGCCGCATCAGATGTAGTATTTATAGTTTCAACTCTGCATGTAGGTAAGTAGTGTAGGTACATACAAGAACATTATAGTACTCTTGGCCCAAAAATGATTGAGACTGTTTTTGAAATAGGCTCCGCCCTTACGGTATATATTATAGGCATGCATTTTTTCCGTAGATAAAAAAACTTATTTTGTAGATAATTTCAATATTTTCTTTCATAGATAAAATGAATTTAAGTGTAGATAAGCATTCTCAATTAAATTTCGAAAATTTAACAGCCCATTTATAATCACAAATTGTTGAGGTGACACTTTTTGGAATCCCCGTTAATTGCTCTATCAGGCTGATAAATTAAATATTAAGAAATTATTTACATAACCCTATGTAAATGACTAAATACTATTTATCTATATAAAAATTGGCCTACTTACGCTATCTATGAAAAGAGATTTTTTAAATTATCTACAAAAAGAGAAATATTATCTACAAAAAAATATTAAGTCTATATTATATTACGTCGATTACCTAAAGTCTGGTCTACTGCCAATGTAGACTGACCATAAAGGCGGAGCCTATTTCAAAAACAGTCTCAATCATTTTTGAGTCAAGAGTATATACTGTATTTTATATGCAGCATTTAGCTGTTGTCTATACCTTGTGGTGATCAAGGGTCAAGGGTACATATCTCGCTGCACTGTTTTCATGTGAAAAGATTAATAAACTAGCTAAAGGATATGGCATTAATTCATTGGAAAGGATAATAAAGACATTGCGAAGTGGAAATAATATGCAGTTTTGCTTAAAATCTAAAACATTACTCTACGTACGTAGATACGTAGTTTTGTACACGCATACGTATACGCAGTTTTGTACACGCATACGTATACGCAGTTTTGTACACGCATACGTATACGCAGTTTTGTACACGCATTTGTAATTAATATAAACACAGTATAATGCAATGTAACTTACAACCTAAATAGACGTACTAGGAAATTACTCGACAAATAAATAAATAATATGCAATTGCTAATTACAGGCATTAGTTCTAATTGCAAATGCGTATTATATTGTATTTATATTAATTACGAATGCGTGTACAAAACTGCGTATACGTATGCGTGTACAATACTTTGTGTCTAGGTAGAGTAATGTTGTAGATTTTAAGCAAAACTGCATATTATTTCCACTTTGCAATGTCTTATCCTTTCCAATGAATTAATGCCATATCCTTTAGCTAGTTTATTAATCTTTTCACATGAAGACAGTGCAGTGCAGCGAGATATGTACCCTTGACCCTTGATCACCACGGGGTATATCTGTAGACAACAGCTAATGCTGCATATAAAATACAGTATATACTATAATATACTTTACCTACATGCAGAGTTGAAACTATAAATACTACAGTAGTGCATAGAGGTTTTGGATGGGATGTTTGTATTGTAACAAACTGGTACAGATATTAGCAACTTTCGTATATATTTGCACTTGTAGTAATTGTAAATGTTTGCCAATACATAGGCATATAAATGTTCAAATGTGGGCAAAGAGTAAGTTAATTATCAGAAACTTGCTAAGGATACATAATTTTGTGAATGCAAATTAGGCAAAGTTGTGACTTGTAGTAGGACTTGCTGAGTTGTTTTGAAAAGGTCTCCTCAGCACAGTGATTAATAATGCAATAGTGAAAGCAAATGAAGTAAATTAATAAATTCAAAGGAAAATGAAAACAAAGAGGCTGATGAAACATGGAATATGCGACTTTACTAATAGCAAAATATTTATTAGCATTCTAGATAGTTACTATAGCTGATATGGGTATAGATTGTATATGTACCTATCAGTACTCCCTACTGTGCAAAGGAATATATTATGAACAGAATACCGTATGTAGAATATGTACTAGATCGATTACTTACTGCTGGAGGACTTCGTTCATGAGAAATTGGTAGTCGTTGATGATATCTTCTGCTTTCGTTGTCGGGGAAGATGCTGCGCTGCATAAAAGCTGAGGAAGACAATTCAATGGATCTCGAGCGATGAGATTTTGCAGGAATCGGCCGTCAAGTTTTCTACTCTGATGACTTGCGCTTGCATTTTTTATTTCTGGTAAAGATGGCACACTTTCAGTTGGTACGCTGCGTATTCCCCTTTTTAGTATTTGAGCTTCTGGTGGAGTAACTGAAACCAAAATAATTTTTTGGTTTACGTTTTTTTTTCACGACTTTCTTAAGAAATATTTGAAGTGCATATGCATATCCACATGATATGTGCCAATTGGCAAATCATGTGGATATGCACTTCAAAATTTTGCAGACAAGTAAAAATTGAATTAATTTTTCTCGACTCCACTACTTTATACCGCTAAATCAACACCCCAATTGTGTGTTGGTATGTAATACGGTATAAACCATTATTTTATTACTAAAACATTGTGTTGGCCATGATAAAAAGCCAACTTTCCTTCAATGTGGTACATTGTGAACCTGAAAACCAACGAAACACACACGCACCATAATATTATAATCATTTATAATTCGTTTGCAAGTACGTGTTAGCAAGATAAATCTCTTGATAAATAATATTTAATAATGTGCATTAGTTTTTACTTTAGAAGATACTTCATCGGTTTGCCCCATTTACCTTCACTCATTACAGTGTTCATTTTAAAAAGACACGTGCATTTAGATTGTATTACTGCTACTGTTCCTCAGAATTCCTTATAGACGGAAGGAATGTCGTCTATTTAGGAACGAATGATTATCTGATTTTTAGTAAAATAGTTATTAATTTTAGATAAAATAGGATACAAACTCCAGGAATTCATTATATTTAGTATATAGTGAATAGCCTATCAACATATTCAAATGGTTTCCAATTTAAAATCTGGGCTAAATTGTTATTGTATTCACATGCATATTGGATTACAGATTCAGTCCGCATATTACATAACCGTCTGTTTCCCCAAACATTAAATGTTTCGTTTGTAGTATAAATATGTATAATAAGTCTTAAACATATTTGCAAGCCTGAATACTGCATCTTTTCAATATGAAAAGCAGTGTACATAAATAAACGTAATTTTCTTCAAGCAATGCAATTTAAAACACTAGGAGTATAAAATTATTAATATACATTGACTTCAACTACTGGGACTGGGACACTACTGAGATTGCATTTTATTAGCAAAATATACATACAAAACATAAGAAAAAGTAATTTTTGTTAAATTAAATTATAAAAAGGTATGGGTCTTAATAAAATTTACTTGTTTGAAGAGAATATGTGATAATTTAACATTGAAACGGAATCCTTAATTACATTTAAGTATATCGTTAAAGATTTCTTTAGATTAAATCATTTCCGGATATTTTCGAAAAATAATGGAATTCAATATCTAACAAGATATTTACGAGATCTTAGAAATCACTAACCTGCCATAAGGAACATTATGAAGGTAGTCAGTGTGATTTTTCCGAGAAGAAATCCGGAGAGTACTGCCAAGAAGAATGTAGAAAATCCTGCAAAACCCGACAGTGAACATCCCTCTTGCACACCAAACACGAGTAACACAAATCCTATCAACCACACACTAGTTGAGACTTTCATTTTCTTTTATAGGACACTCGTTTGAATACAAATCACAAAATGTCAAAACAAACTGCATGAATTCTCACTTGACCTGGCATAAATTCGAACTAACACAAGAATCAAATATTGTGTTTCATCTCAGTGTTCCATTATTTATTTCATTCCAAAAATTATGCTGTCCATGAAAATCTTGATATTAAACACGTTAAGCAGACACAGTAGAACCGCCTAATCCAAGAAAACATTTTGCACCTTAACCTTATTGCGGAATCTGATGCAGCACTTGCTGTGACTTGATTAGCTTAACAGTGAGCATCAACACCTGGTCAGTACTGACTGACTGCCACTGATACTGATAATATAATCTAAAAAGCAATGAATGAAATCCAATCTAAAAAGTTACTTAGCCCTTAGCCTTACTTTTAGTGAGTCTCGTTGTTTGCATCAGGCTGAGACTGATGTGTGTCTGCTACATTATAAGTATATTGTACGTGTAGTAACAATTTTTGTGCACAAAGCAAACCTTCGTCGTGTATTCTTTCACCCAGCACCCATCTACTAAAGGGTAATAGCTCTGCGGTTGTATGTAACTAGGTTTGATTGACCTGTCGGCACTATTTAAGAGTATCAATCTATAGAAGTGTCAAGTTTACAAGAAATGAGCTAGTTATTTTGTGGCTGATGGTGAGTGTTGCTTAAGAATGCTCCTCACTTTAGAGCAACAGTAGAGTAAGAGTAAAGTATCAGTATATGCAAAATAAAGATTGCATTAGCTCGTTCTTGGTTGTGTTCGCAGTAAAAATGACGATGTAACTCAAAATCCATAAGAAACAGATATTTAAGAAGTAGACATAGACATTACATGTATTACTGCTTATACTTAGGTAGAGTAATTTGTGTACCCTGTGTTCCCAAGTTCCCAACAAAATCCTTACACACTACTATTTCTCACACATAGCAATCAAGTCATTTTCTTAGTTCTCGTATGTACTAATAGCTAACGAACGTGGGCAATAGCTTAAGCGAGCAACCTGATTGAATAGAAAATTGCTAACCTTTCTCATTGGTCGACCAGCTACTTAAGACCAAACCTAATAGGTAACTTATGTGTACATAGCACAAAGCATAAGTTACAATACTTATAAGCAGATACTACATTCAAAATCCTTCCTAGTATGTAGGAAATTAATAGTATAGGTGGACGAACATATTAAAAGTCATTGTCAAAGTAAAAGTATTGTAATGGCATCAAATGATTTAAAGATATATACTACTTATTTGCTTTGGTTGTAGCTCTAGCATTATCTGCTTCTGCATCGTTTTTACATACAAACATTAGATTTAATCACTTATTCTTATTCTACGTTTCCTTTGCATTGCAGCTTAATTGTTTAATCGTATCGGATCGAATGAATGTATTTAAGTATGCATACAGTATGCAGTTATGTACACTTACTTTAAGGTTAGGTATACTTATATTTTTATCAAAAGAAAAAAATACATCCAATTTAATTATCTATACGTATAAATACAAAATCCATTTTCAATCTTACTTAACTACCCTAACCTTACCAGAATGCAGTACCTAACTAACGTAGGTATACTTCTATGCATATTATAATGTGCATATTATATGCTATTGAAAACGTCATCTCTGTATGTAAAAGCAAAAAGTGATGTTCTGTATGTTAAACTGTCGTGCAGTTATCTTGTTTTATGTTAGGTAGGTACACAAGTTTATTAACAAAATTCGCTACAAAAATGTGATTTTTATTACCAATTACGTTTAGTTTACATACTCTCACTCTTTACTGATAATGTATACAGATATACGCAAATACGCGTAAGTGCTATATCAGGTGAGGCATTCCAAGTTTTCGTAATAATCTAACAGGTTTATTGATTATTGGGCTACATAAACCCAGCTCATTTTATTTTAGATGTTGGCTTCTTCTATTGGAGCATTGTACACTGTACAAATTGTACGCAGACAGTCAGTCTTAATGGTACCTGATGTGCAAGATATACTTATTGAGTACTACGTCATAGAGCTCATAATAATGTGTTATATATGTAAACCTAATTACAAACCGGTAGGATGCTACAACAAAATACAACTATTGTGATGACTGGATGAAAGGTCGATTTGGAGAAAACAGGTACAAAGCAAAATGACATGGTAATTGATTTACACTTCTGAATTGTCAACCTGTGTGGCTGCTGGATTATTCGATTTCTATGGTTTTTACATTCATATAAAATATGTACTAGAATAATGTTTTTAGGCTGTGCCAACTATTTAAATATTTATGATGATTAGATTGTGAAAATTTTAATAATCTGGGTTGGGGATTCTGGTGGAAAAATAAAAATACTACTACATTTAATTTACCTACTATGTAGTAGTAGTACAATAAGATTGATGAATAGAGTAATCTAGACTTATAATGTCAAAAGAAAATAATTTCCGAGATACCTGTGAGATTTATTTAGGTAACTGACTTTACGTGGATTACGTGACGATTTCTTCAACATATTACCTAGTCTAGCCTAAGTCTATATAAAAATGCATTATTTTTATTCATGTTACTTCGCAATTAACGACAAGGATGTTTTTTGAAAATTCAATAGCTTGATGTGGAACAATTAGCATGAAAGATTGTAAAATATACACGTTTGTTGCATCGAGAGACGCGTAGCAGTTAATGTGGTATGTCACTGTGAAATACAAACTTGTATTCAGAAATAAGACTCCTTAATATCAAGACTAGTTTTTTACTCTTAAAAAGCTAAGAATCTAGCAGTGCCAATTGGCAGAATATTTATTAGAGATTTGTAGAATATTACGTACTAATAGAAAATCAATTTACTTTTGATTGCTTTCCGGTTCATCATCATTACAAGCATCTACTGAGTTTCTAGCTGCTCCTAGTACAGTAATTCAGTCATTTGGTCCAGTTTAGACAAGATACACCAGAAATACAGGTCGCACTAGA
Source organism: Tomocerus mixtus (assembly GCA_034694165.1). NCBI lineage: Eukaryota > Metazoa > Arthropoda > Collembola > Entomobryomorpha > Tomoceridae > Tomocerus > Tomocerus mixtus. The sequence continues at coordinate 16,345 of JAQFYC010003882.1, forward strand.
TGACTTTTTAAATTTTAGAAGAGAAAATAAATCTAGAATTTTCTAATGGTAAGTATATGCTAAAGCAGAGACATTAACAGTAATTCATCATGTATTAAGCACAAAAGGACAAGGATAGATAGTTTTTAAAATTGTAGGATTGTACATATTATTGCGAAAGAACCAGTTTGTCCCCATCTCCACTTGCTTCCATGAAAGTTATTTAGCACAATAAGGGTTAACTAACTGTGTTTGAAGTATGGAGAAACTGTACCCATTGCACAAAAAGTCCTACATTCGCCTATAGATTTTACGTTGTATGCTATTTATATTAACACAAATAGCTCTTATTTAATTGCTAGTCTAACAAGTAAATACAAATTATTGTCATATAGTATAATAAACATGAGATTGAACGAAAGTTTCTAGGATAGGTTACGAAACTTGAAAAGTCAATTGAGCAATTAGTAATTTCTAATTTTAAATTAATTGTTTAATAAAGGGGGTTTGAGCATGCAAGTATGCAATTTATAATTTTGCATACCTAAGCAAATGCTAACCAGCCAGCAGACAATAGCAGCGTGCTAACTAAGCAGTGACTTGTTATTATTGATAATTTATGTTGGCGATAATTTTCCAATCTTTGCCGAACATTTCACGATAATTTCATTGCAGCACTTTTACCATCCACATTTATAATAGTATGGGTATAAGCTGTTATTAAAGATATATAAATGAAGCTTCGCATTGTGTTGTTCTCTTGATATTGGGATATCTAATACTTGGAAAAGTTGTCCTGTACAACAACCCAAACTTAATCGAGACTACAAATATTAATATTCTTCTCACCCGTCACCAAAACAATATGTACTCTGCCAGCGCACAGTAGGAAAGAAGGAGTAGTACAAAATCAACGAAAATTTAAAGAAAGTGAGCTACATGTTTTTAAATCGTACAACAATTAACTAGATAAAGGATGGAAATATTCAGGTGTAGTATACTTATAAGGATATGGTTACTAGATTGTAATTCATGAATTTTGATTACTGCATGTAGGCACATCAACATACCTACCTCGTCCTTTTCGTCGTTGCTCTACAAATTATATATTATGTTTATGTTAAATATTTTGTTCTTGAATTAAACCAGTAAGTACATACACATTACACATCTTTGCAGCTATTAGCATTGTGACATACATGTCACGCACGAAATCAAAAAGCAGTAGATATTTTTTGGTTCTCTATTTTCTGAGGCAGAAACATTGGTAACAGAAACCAAACCACAAACGAATACAAAATACATATCTAATTAATCAACCGATTAGGATTCTCAGATGCCTTAGTTTTCAAACTTGAGGTGTCGGAAAGTGAAAATAAAATGTATCCTAATACTAATGACATAAAAAGGTCAAGAGATCAAGCGAATTCCATTAATTTGTCTTGAGTGCCCATACACCTTGTACGAATTCACTCACTAATACAGATATAACTGACTAGGTGACGGACTGGTATTTAATATAGTGCGGTAAGCAACTATAATGACTTACTTAACGTAAAAGAAATCTACAATCTGTCAAATATGTAAAATAGTGTAATGCGTAGGTAAGGTACAGAAGGTAGATATTTATTTACCTTAGCTTTCGCTAATAAGAATATTTTGGTTTGTATTCAATTCAGACTACCAGACTCCATTTGAAAAATTACCATCACAGTAAATTTTGTACACAAAAAAGCCGTTTCAGCAGTTGTACAGCATGTGAAGTTGATGAGAAATAAATTACTACTGTCGTTAACTATGTGGCCTTGCGTACAGTTCGACCACTGTATCATGTACCTAAAGAAATAAAAATTATTGCTATCCATCGTTTATCATAAGGTATAGCTACTAATCAACTTTACAAAGGACTACATACTACTATGCATCATAAAAGAAATGCTCGAAAAATAATATATTGTACTAGTAGTGTGAATAAAGTATGTAACTTGCTACAAGTCACGTAAGGACGATATGTAAAGTACCTACGTGTGCGTGTAGCAAATATTATGCGCAATGAATTGTTCAAGCATTGAAGTTAAGTTGTGTCCGTCTGCCGAAATCTTGTTCTTGCATATCTCGAAAGGCATTACTGCTAATATTGTGTTACAAGAAACAACAGATTAAATTGATATAAAATTGTAGCATTGTACCAAATGGTCTTTCAGAAATAACTTGTTTAATAGGGTATGCCGTCGGGCCATTTTAATGGTAATAGTAAAATAAGTAGTAATAATCAAGTTGAGATACCATCTACAGATGTGCAGAAAATTAGTTTAAGGCAGATGTGTAACTGGAGTAGGAGTGGTTTCTAGGTAGATTTTAATTTTGGCAATCATTTAAGCATTTTGTAGTTTGATAAGTCTTTGAACTAAAATTATTACACTAAAGCATAAAGCTACGTTAATTATGCGGAGGTTTACGTACGATATCATATAAAGATGTAAACTGCTCCGATATATGATTAACTAGCATACATTACCTCCCCAATGGAGCATCAGTACATATGGCATGCATTATTGTAACATAACTTGTCCATATATCTCTGATTGATTATACTTTACATTAAATTACTGGACAAATAGAGTATATATGGTTTTAGATTAGCTAAATATTTATTAAAAATGATTTATCATAAAAGTAGACACCTGCTGTAAACTGTATTTTTAATGACTTATTATTATCTAGCGGTTAAATTTGCTAAAAGTAGCGGTTAAAATAAATTAGCAGAATTACTGACTTTAGCAGGGTCGTATATTTAATTTTA
>JAQFYC010003883.1:0-19124 GCA_034694165.1 Tomocerus mixtus
TTTCTTTACAAAAACATGCAATAATCCCCCAATGGGGAACTAATTGGCCGTGGGATACTATTTCGTAAATTACGGTAGCTTAGTGTAAGCTATAATCTCTTTGAGATCCTTGCTAAACACTTATTTTTAAGTTCAAACAGCTTAAAAGGGTTAAATGCTTCATTTAGTATCGTTTACTTCTCTACTTATGTGTCTGAGCTTGTTGATCTTGAGGCACCGTTACTGTTAGATTGGATTCTGATATTCAGGTCCAATTCACTGTCAGGCAGCTGAATATAAATATTCATGAAATGATCTGTGGTACGAGATCCTTGAATCTTAACACTGAAACATGTTATTAAATGTCCCATTCTTATACTAACGATGCTCCTTTACTTACTTTACGCCATGACCATACCATTAGTCAAAATCCAAGTTCAGCAGAAGCTAATCGACAATCTAAAGGAGATAATTTTGAAGGTTTTGTGTTTTCCACAGAAAGTCACGTACAGATTTGGATCTTTACATAATACAAGAAAATAATACCATGCCATGGTCAGTGTGTACTGTCTACTCTTTGTAGCGAAGTATCATAGGTTTGTAATAGCTCAAAATGAGATGGGAGTTTTCTCATCCGTCAAAATGCTGTCTAGTAACCGTATAAAATAGTGAAAAGAGTTTTGTATTGTAGGGACTACTGGAAAAGAAATACCCGCAATGTAAACTCATGCATATAAAATACCTAACAGATCAGGTTGAAGTTGGAGAAGATTTCACGCGTTAAATAAGAATAGAATGGGACACGACAGAGGGACATTCATACATACATTACATTATTATGCTCCGTGATCGTGCACTTTGCTCTCATTTACGATTTACGACTTTTTCCTGTACTTGTACATAATAGTATTACATTACAGAAACGTTTACGTGTATGAATATCTATGCTTAGAATTACAAACATCCTTGTCCTGCAGGAAGGTAAAGGAAAATAGAAAGGCTTGATTTGGGTAAACATTGTGTACCGAATCTCACCTAAAGGATTATCTTTGTCAAAAGATGTTTTTGATCTGTGTCTGATAGCCAGGCCAAGCCACAGCACTAGACTAGCACAGACACATCGCTGAACAAAACCAAGTCAAACGTAAATGTTCAGTTCGGGTAGCTTTTCATTGAAATTTATTTACCCTTCCCTTCCTTCGATTCCCCTTCCATCATACAATACACTTCACTAATACACTGACTGCATTGAATTTACAGTGCACAAGATCAGATTCTTCACAAACTACACATACAGTTGCACTTGTACCTGACTCTGACTTGCCGTGTGCCTATCTATTCCCTGGCACGTTCACATCGCTCGTCTAGTCTACCTGCATTCCTTTAGTATATAAGTACATATCAAGAGATTATATTAATAGTAGTGCTGTGGATGAAATGTAAGAGCGTTACCTTTCATCTTGCGAAACGAGATGAGACTGCGTGCCCGACGCTATCCTTACGTCATTTTATATGCTCTAATATTAACAACAAGCGGTCTGCTTTCTTACATTTACTAAATACTTATTTAAAGCAAAATTGGGTAATCCATTAGAACACTATATAAATACGAGCATACCAAACCAAACACATCAAGCCAATTCGAGCCTACATTTACCTAGATTTTGCGGCTACATACTGCAATTACTGCAGGCATATGCAATACTGTACAGTAGTCGCACATTTTCTGTAAATTATTCACAGGGCTTCTTATGATAATGTTTCCGATGCTCTCACTTATAAGAATCGGTCGTTAAGAAAAGCCCAGTAAACCAATATATTTTACATAAGAATTTAGTTTTTGTCAAATCAGTGTCATATATTTCGTCTGTGTATTTCCAATTTTAATGGTTACAATGTAATATTTAAATATTTGTTCAAAACAACACTGTGTATTTCCTTTAGATATTTTTATTCGCAGAATGATGGGAAAGATACATGAGTTTTGATATTTATATAGTTTAACCACTTTCCACACGGGAAGCATTAAAGAAGATTTGTTTGTTAAAGATTTATGTGTAATATATGTAGGGTTGTAAAATATTCGGCATATTTAAAAAATATGGGTTCTGTTACGTTAAATTTGCTTACTATCTGTACTTATTGCGTTAATTCGGTAAGCCGGTTCAGTTCCGCTGTGTCTAGACATGTGGAATGGAAATTCCTTCAGATTACATTACATAGAATTACATATCGGAATTAAAAGGATAGCTATTAGATAATAATAATGTATGATGAGTTGCGCTGTGTGTAGTTATGTTTCATTATTTTGAATTGATTTGATTTGACTAGATGAGGTTATGTTAAAAAAGTCAAAACTGGCTGGAAGGAAGGTATTATAGCGGAGGAACGAGGTTTTGTGCAGGAGAATTTCACTCACTCACTCAGTGGTTGATGATGATGAGGAAATCGTGACTTTTTAAAACCCGACCTGACTATCAAAGCAGGCAGATCTCTACCCTTGTGTCATGCTATACTTCTTCCTGCACAGACAGATATACATTAATAGTATAGGACATGACGTATATAGGTATACGTAGAAATATATTTCTGTATGTAACATTATGACTTTGAGTTTGATAAGTACTATTACACAAGCACAGGTAAGTAAACTATACCTGCTGCCTACCTTTAATGATATTACGTAAATAAGTAAGCCTCATCCCGATCCGTGCCATCATCATCCGGCATATTCTGTGTTCATTACAATACAATAACAACTTACATAAGTATACTTTTTTAGAACATGCATCCTAATATGTATGTGATATTGCATAAGAGTCAGAAGCCGATATATGGAGCAAAAACAGAACGTTATATACGTCATAGGCGAGAAATAGGCATTACCAATATCGACAACAAAATGGATTATTCCTTGCATAAGATATAGGTATCAGTAACCGTATCTAGTTACATGTGTACCTGTATAGTACGCACATCAACATATTGTTATTTAAACTTTATGTAGATTGTATAGTAAGAAATACAAAGAAGAGGAAACGAAATCATGGACATGAGATTCATGATATCACACCAATAATATGTCAATGTCATACCACCTTCCTATTCTATTAAATAGGTTTGCTAGATACCTGATCTTGTCTGTGTTAATACGTTTGACTTTGTTCTCTCGTTTAGTTTATGCACAAACTGCATGTTCTTTCACTTCACCTCTAACCTGAACTGCACGGAGAGGCTATCTAAAAATCTAAAAAAAACTATATGCCTATAGTAGGCAATAATTTCTTGAAGTCCTCATTATAGTTATGTACTTATTAGTTGTTGATTTGATGGTTCTGTTGTCTGGTTGCATTCAGAATGCATAATTTCGCAATTTAACATTAACGAGAAGAGAACTGTAGTGTAATGTAAATGTAAACGATCATTTTGTGAATGTGTGCAAAATATTTACAATTGTAATTGTTCTGTCAGTTTTACTTTATTAGCTACGTTCTTAAAAAATTATTTACTGTTGCAAAAACTTTAAGTGATTTGTTTTGTATAAATTAGATGTAACTAATAATTTTATGATGCACGTATTCTACATAAAGGATGAGTGAAGTGCCTTTCATATGCATATATGCATTTTGGTATGAATAATCATGAAAACAGGAGAAACGAGACGAAGTTAATGAAAGATTCAATCTTGAGTAACATAGTTAGAAAGTACTAATGTACTACTTAAATAATCAAAGGAAAGAATGCTTATGGACAAAGTATGCTAAAAAGATGGAAATAATGTTAATGTAATGTAATCATGCTCTTTCTAGTTGAGCAAAGAGGATAAGTCAAACTAAAAAAATTTGCAAAGTCAAACTCGTGTGTGTATGTTTACCAGACATAAATATATACTCTCGTCCATTCGTTAGCGACTGACTCCGCTGTGCAAATAAGTTCAGCCCAATTTACACAGCCACGTATCGTAAGTGTAAGGCTGCCGACTGACGCCATGCCAGACACTCACTTACCAAGCGATGCCATCCTACCTTGTTCAGATTCATGATGTATGTCTGAGAATTTTACATTGAATTGTGATTAGTATATGCACTGAGTACTTTGAATATTTACAGGATATTACATCTACAGGGTGGCTCATATCCACTTAAAGTGTCTGGTTCACATATAAATATCTGTTTCCAGATGGGCCGGATCTGAAAGAAATCCGGAGTGATCATATAGTGGACAATATTTCTGTGACTGTACGAGTTTCATCAAAATCGGTTAGGGTTCAGAATTTTATTCGTTGAAGTAAAATTCTCAAAATTTGGTATTTTTTCAGCTACAAAACAATGTATAACAGGACATCGAGATTTTTCCAAAGGCTAACAGCTTTACAAAAGCGTATAAAAAAACTAGGCATAGCAAGCCAACATTTTATTGTATATTTCTAGTAGTCACTTTGGAAATATATGTAACCTTAGTCGCTAAAGAGCTATGAGTCACCGCGTGTTGAACCAATATATTATAGCAAATCAGTGGCACAATTTTTTACATTGTACTATTACATGCATACATTTACCTGTACCAATATCGGTATTTCAGTTTAAATAAATAAGTCCTCCGCTTCCACATCAACAATGTTATCAACTTGACTAGTTCAAATAATGAACTGTAATTCAATTTACAATCAGCTTCAAATGCGACAGGTAATCCATACCATAAGACTACTAGAACTAGCTTAAAGAGACAACTGACTAGAACAGTACTAGATAATACAGCAGGGCCCTATGTTTCATAGGTAGGTAGAGAAATGGATCCAGATTGTTTGTGTGTGCCGATTATGCTGAGCTGCCGTCAGGCTGGAGTCATCCTAATCTTCTGTCTCACTCAATTGTTAGCACTGCATATTACATTTACATTGTAACCTGCGGAAAGATATGATATGGGAATTCCACGTAAATAAATTAACAATTGTTATGTACTAATATATCAGCATTTAATAAAGTTTTCAGCTCTAAATGCGCCACAATTATACTTTACACAAGCTTATAAAATTAAGGCTGCAGACTCATTTCACCAGGAGGTAATTTAGAGGGATTGTTGCAGCAAATCTAACCATTACAAATGATATCTGTTGTGAGGAGGTGGAGTTCTGTTCAACATGCTGATTGAAATTAAACCAGGGATGACTAAACATATCAATTAAATTAAAACTCTTGCTTATCTGTCTGGAATTGTGAAGTGCTTCAGTGCTGCGTACATGAAATCAGTTCAGGTATATATAACCATACAAGAGCTTTGGGGTAAGCTATTAGTTATCATTATGTTAGCATAACAAGGTTCTTGACATGAGCAGAAATTATCCATGCATTATACAGTGTATTTTTAAATACTAATTATTACACACAAAATTACAATAAGGATGTTCTAGTTTAATGATCATTGCAACCTAACTATCGTACACTACCTAATTTTCACTTTTAGGTACCTCTAGCCTATAGGATCTCATAGATGAGCAATGGGGTGTTTCAATAAATGTGGACAAAAGTATAGTAGCTTGCTAATTGCTAAGTATATCTTATAAATGCTCTTAGATATTTACATAGGCAAATACAGATAGGCACCTAAAAAAGTTTCAAGCACGAAAACATTTTTCTTTTAAATATTCGCATAATTTGCTCAAAACGGCCATAATATTTTCATCATTATGAGAAAAATGATTAAAAATTTTCATAATTCTTAGTATTCAGCCATTAAAATATATTCTTTATGCTGCTGTAGTTTTTGCATCTTATGGGTGGGTTACATGCAATTGAAACCCAGATCATGTATATTACTTAAAGCAAGAAACAGCAGCTAATTCTGCTCAACTAATTTTTGGTAGGCCAACATTTAATCTGTACAAATTGTAACCGTAAAACACAAAGTGTAAACAGTAAATAACAAGGTAGGACTGGACTTGTTGTTTTGTTTGCCGGAAGGACTATCGCGCTTAATATGTGATCCTGATCTGGTCCTAAACTCAATTCTGTGAAAGGAGACACCTTTTTAACAACGTAAACTCTATATGCGTGAAAAAGTCAGACGCCCGAAATTGATGCAGCATGTCCACAGTCAAGTCAAGTCAAGTCCAGAGCCAACTTGTATTGCAAGTAACAAATAAGCATAGCGGTCTATGTCCATATCCATGCTTGTTTCTAAGTAAGTAAGCTTCTCTGAAGTCAAAACACTCAAAACTGGTCAAGACATGGATTGAAAGCTGAAAGGGAGCATTGTTCGTTGCTTTTCCTTATTGTTAGCTACATATAGGTCCCAAAGAACCAATGTATAAGCTATCATCACAAAATAAGTAGCTATACATGTTGCATATTATGTCGTGGGTGCTTAATATTATGTAACGATTTGCTCTAGTTTTTGTTGTTCTATGACTGTATACAATAAATGCGTGAACCTATACATGTACATGTATATAAGAACAATCTCTATGAAGATTATTATGTACCGGCATTGTATATCTGTATTTATATAAGTTAACTACACATATCATATCAGCTACAGGTTTTTATCTGAAAATTTACGAAGAGAAGCTCTAGTCAAGTCTAAGTTGTAGTTGAACAAACGAGAAAAGTGAACGAAAACGAAACGGAACTAATCAGTTCAGAGAAAATGGGCGTTTTGTGAAAGAAGGCGTTTATGCTGCTCTCCTTGGCATACGCCGCAAAGATATATTATCTCCTTCAAAATCCTAACCTTACCTGTATAGCATTTATGCTACAGATATACTAAGTAAGAGGACTTACGTTAGTCAAACCAAACCAGCTCGTTACAGATTTTACGAGCTTTTACTTTGCCTTACTGGTATTGTGTCTTACACGCACTTACTCGTTCACTCATACCCTGGCCAGTCAACAAAGACAAAACAAAAGGAACGAATCCAAGCCAAACCAGTTGAGACGACTTGGCTAGGATACTTTAGCTTTAACTTTAAGCATCCATCCTTTCATTTCTGTTAATATAATGGCAATAAGTACACCACACCACAACAGTAATGTATGTTCTATTGCTACGTACATGCACTCACTCATTCATGTCGCGAGACCCGGTAATAAAATATCATCGGCTTACTTATTGTTGCATTACAGTCCGACTAGGCGTGCTATGTGCTTTATGATATGTAACGCATACATATTTAGAGAACAACTGTAAGGATTTCATTTGTGTCTGTATATGGAGGACTTAGAAACTCGTAAAAGTAAGAAAAAGCATCCTTTATACTTTATTAATGCGCTAACCTTAACCAAACCCATCGCCAGTTATTTACCAAACCAAGTTGAGGCTGGACATGGACTTCGAGCGTATTTCACTACTACTTATTACTATACAATTTGGATTTGGAGGAATGGCAGAACATAAATATAAATATTTTATATAAGCATGTTACATATATCTGTATACAGGGAAGATATTTAGATCTAGAGAAGATAGCAATAATCCGAAAAGAAAAAACTTAAAAGTGACCCCCTGCTTAGACCCTTAGATAAGATTTTAGTGGCAGATGGGAAAATGATCAGATGAGATGTAGGAGATGTTGGATTTGGTTATGGATGAGATGGGACTGACTGATTGCGTTGAAAAGGACGATCGACTGGCGATAACGACATAAATGCTCATTGCTCACCTCACCTCAGGTCACTAAATATAAGGTACGCCTTGCCGTATTCTACTACAATCACAATAAAGTGAGTCCTCGTTTCATGAAAGAAAACCAAAAGTGAGAGAACTGTGTTTTGCTACCCAGAATAGGAAAATTGGGCAAAATAGTTGTACTAAGGGTACCTAAGTATCTGTTGGACATTATTATGACTTGAAAGAGCAAAAATGTTAGTATGCCTTGCCCAGCCTTAAGTAGGTAGTAGGTACTACAGTGGGTATGTAGCCTGCTCTACACTCTTCACCAACAAGGCCTTTGTTAACACTTCAACTGCCTACTTGAGCATTGAAGGGCCCGTGGCAGACCCAACTTATCTTTAGATTTGGTTTGATTTTCCGTCCACTCCCATGTCCCATCCTCATCCGTAACAATGGGAGCAAAGAAAAGAAAACTGATAAAATCAAGTAAAGTGATACAATCTCACTCTCAATTCACCTGAGAAGAGATAAAGAGAAATCTCCTACTACATTCGGCGCAGATAAGCTTCCAAGAATATTAAAAGTATTATTACTGTTCTGTTCTGGAGGAAAATCAAGCATTTCTTTCTTATGCAGCTATAGTGGGAGTGGGCACATAATGGGCACTTACATGTTAGAAGATCTTGAGATGGAGATAGTCCCACTACGGTTTTTTCAGTCCATTTACTTCATTTGTCCTCTCATCATCTACTTTAAGGGCTTTCTTTTGACACTCTTGATGAAACATCAACATTTAGTCTAGGACATACGCCCGAGCACAACATTCTTTCTATTATATCCATAAAGGACACAACGTAAACCTCCTTTTGTTCCTTATTATCCACTTTCCATTTATAAATGCATAAATATGTCCTTATAGAAACATTCTTACATACTTACTTATGTATAACAAAGCATACACACACAGATACCAACAAGATAAAAAGCCACTATGCCATTCTTCATATCTAGATTTTCCTATTTTAAACAGTTCTATACAGTTTAAGAAAATACTAATAGTAATCTGTATAGTATCAAGAAAATTCAAGACTATAATACTATCTGTATGTGGAACTGAAAGGTCCACAAATATTGGTCCCTTCAATTCTGGAGTCCTACTTTACGTGTTACACAAATATTAGTAAGATTTCGTAAATAAGATGCAGATGCTACCTACAGATAGATGAAGTATTGATATTATATTCTAGAATAGAAGATGAGTCGGATAAGATAACTTTGCACTGAAATTCTCATATCCAATTTTCTAATTTTGTCGAGATTGGATCAGATTAGTTGTGTAATGTAAAATAGACATAATAATAAGATAAGGTATCCAATATGCTTCTGTAGAGATCAGATTTTGAGTTCATTTAGTAATTTGTTGTGCAAACGGAATAGATTATTTAGTAAACAGGGAGATCGTGATGAAGATGAGATGAGATTGCTAATGGATAAGATACCTTTGCGTGGAATTGAAGAAGCTAGTCTGGCTCACTTATCCTTTGCCCTTGCTAATGTGATGTGAAATCTGTTTAGGATAGGATACGTGATATCCTTTCGCTTAAAATTATCTAACAAGAGATACTAAAGATAGAATGATAACACGAAGTAGCTTACCTTTCATATGGGTTAAACACATTTTATTACGTTTCGTAGGTGCAGTAGTGATGTGAAATAAATTAGCAAGAAAATTGAGTGAGTAAACCTAAACGTGAATTTAATCCGCAGCTCATTTATCTGCAAATTGCTCATTTTTGCATTTAGTTTTCGTTTTGAGACTACCATTTATAAAATCCATTTACTTTCTACCTGATCTTGGTGTTTCCACTCACATTTTAGTTCTTGCTGAGCAATTGTATAATTGTAAATAAATAGGTACTTAATTTATTAGCATACAGATACTATCCATTATCACATCAGTCTATCCAGTCTGTATAAAAATAAATGAAGGCCGGACTAAGGTGTAGGAATCCAATCCACTAGCATAATTGCATTCAGTTTAGTCCAGACCAGACCAGGAGAGTCTGTTTAACTAATTTCAGTTGATTTCAGGTCGTGTCTTGGAGGCACCCATACTCATTCTCAAATCATGCATGTACAATGTACAGATAGCTTATGTCTCATTATTCATGTTCGTATATGTAATAATTCTGTAATAGTTAATGATATCCATTAGATTTCAGATATGCAGACTACATAAGCATGACAGATAATGATTGCATTCTTACAAGAGGGAGAGTGCGTAGTTGCTGATGAAGTAGTAGGTAGATAGAAACAGTGTAATGTAGTGAGTGGTGATGCCACCCAGAAGCTCTTCAGACTTTATGTGTATATATGGATGGATTGAAAATGACGTCTGGCAGATCAATTTGCTTTTTTGCCATCCGTCCACCAGTCCAGTCGACTAATAATGTACTCATCCTCTTCACATACCTAACAGTAAGTACATTGTATAGTTAGGTTAGTGAAAAGCGTATGGAAATGAGTGTTTTTCTTTGTAAGTGCGCTTTACAGCTAAACATACTTTAAAGTTTATATGGGAATGGATGGGTTGTATTATATGTATTAAGTTATTTATGTATGAATAGGTTTGCTTTAAAGATTGTGTAGTACAATTATGTGAATCTATACCACAATATATGCAAAGAGGTTTAGAATTTAATTCTTGAGTGGTCTGTTCTGTTTTTGTGTTGTGTATGGGACTTTAGGAGCAAAGGGTTGATTGGGACCATCACGTCAAATAAAGATTGTACTGTTTTGTACTTTGTAAGAATGGTGTGGGATCTTTGAGTATGGATATGCCTAAAGGCCAGGCCAGCTCCTAAAATCATTATGTACACAACCTGCTTGCTTTTTGCGGTTTCTTTCTCCTATGTGTTTTATTAAAGTAATGCTCTTTGAGAAACACTTGACTTGTTGAGTATTGGCTTACTAATCGTAACTAACTTAACTTGATCTCAACTCATCTCATCCGTCGACTTAACTCCTTCTCGATTATTTTCTTTGTCAGCCAAGCCAAGCAAACCTTCTTTCTCGATCATCTCGTCGGCAACAACACACAAGGCAATCGAATAGTTAACTAACTAAGATATCCATTCAGCTTTCATGTTGGGTGGCTCCTTTCATGTTAGCATTTAGGAGTACCGTACCTGCTTCAAGTTTCAATTGGAATTCTTTCGGATAACGGTACATAGAGATTGTATGGTGAAGTACTATTTATTTTAGAAAGCTTATTAAGTTTAGATATCTGTTTTCATTAAACAAAGAATAACATTTTGATGCGATAGAGAAAATATTGATGGAAATATTGCCTAGAGTGCCTACAGGTGGGCGCAGATACTTTTAATGGACAAGGGGACTGCTTATGTGTCGTTATTATTGATAGTCCGGTCAGTCGATATAAATGAACCCATTAACCCTATGGCATTGATAACGTTTTTCAATGTTTAATTTCATGACATTGAGTCTCAAAATTCCACTTTTAATGTCAACTGCTAACAACCAACTTGAAAATACATAAATCAATTAACAAATTGTATGGAATCTGACGATCGGATCGGAGAGAGAGTATGTACATACCTATGCACTTTATGTAAGTGGCCAATGGAGGTAGATATTGTATAATTAAAATCATTACTTGTTGCAATAATTCGACTGGAAGGTAACACGCTGCACTGTCGCTCTGGATGGGTGCAAAATATTATCAGCAGTGCAGTGTGCTAAGTGAGGCAATCATAAAAATAAGTACGCAACGAAAGTAGAGATAGGTACTAATTCTACGATACTCTTCTCATACTTATCAATATACTAGCTCATTGTGCACTATAGGTATGCATAGGTATATCTTATAATCTCTACTTGAAAAATGAAAAATTGCGAATAACCATTAAAATTACTTTACTACTCATAAACTATAGTAAATGTAACACGTATGAGTGAGGGAAACATAATCAGTCAGTGAAAAGTGGACACTATTTTTTGTGATAGGAGGTTTGACATACAACAATGTAAAATAACCTTTAGCAACTCGGGCTTTTGTGTTAAGCATTTGGGTGCACATTTACTAAGGATGTATTTTATTTTTTTATTTTACTTTTTTTAAATATCACTGGATTGGATTAGTTATATTGCTTAAAGGTTAAATTTTTATTAGGCAACACGTTCATGGCATCCCACGTGCCGATTTTTTCATTAGCAAGTACAACTTTTAGATGGTTTGTAAAGCTGTAATGCATAGCAACGCTCTCGCTCGTAGTCTGTTAAGTACGAAAATCTTTTTTATGAAGAAGATACCTGCCACGCTGACTACGAACAATACTCTTTTCAATTACGTAAATTGATTGATGCTGACTAGTTGTTGTTGAGGATGAGTGTAATAACGAGCTTAATCAATATCATTGACATTGGAATCTTGTGGAGCGAGGTTGTCTGTTAGCAAGTTTATCTTTATTACAAAACAATATTAAGATAACCAAGCCATATTTTAAATTTTAATAGCAGTGTATTACCTAACAGTACTTTAACCACTTTTAGTTTAGTTAATCATGTATTTATTTATATGTTCGCAAAAGGCAAAGTAGGCAAACAATTATCCTTACTTTTACATTATAACTAGTTGTGGAGTATGTCTAAATATTCCAGTTACAACATTTTTCTGCTCCTTTTCTGCAAATGCTTGCAAAATAGGCCAATATACTGCTAAATATTCTTTGATATATTTATGTATACCTATAATTCATTGTATTGGAAAACAGGGACTTAAGCAATGTATAAAGTACCGTGTAACGCAAGTAAATTCTAACATTGTCCTGCTCTTTTTACATTAGTTTATAATCGTATCGTCGAAAAGTAATCGCTTCTACTCTTGGCTTGAGCTGAACTATATATTTATATGTAAATCTATCAACATGAACACTATAATATCTAAAGTTCATTTTTCTGCCTGGCGAGTTGTGGAACGCATCCGACAATATAATTTTAGGGCCCATTGTTTACCTTTGACATTTAATGCTTCTAATTTCCTCCTTAATTTCCTCATTTACTTTTCACTATATAAAAGTGAAAAGATATGTATGTAACCATAACCGTGTCTCAAGATCATTCTTTATTGCTTTTTTATATAGCTACGCTTCCCTGCACCTGATCTGCAACTTCCCAACTATATTTTGTTCTAAGGTACATAAATAACTTCAAAAAATTTAGTGAGTACAATGGTAATACATTTTTGTAGCTACCTGGTGTTATTACGTATAATGAGAATTAAATGCATTAGCAATAAATAAACAGGAATGACGGTTAGTGTGGAGGTGGAGTGAAGGCGATTTAAAAAGGCGTACGCACTTAAGTAAGTTCATTTGCTACACATTACGTATATATGTGTACGCACGTGTACAGACATTTAACTGCTAAAGCTACAGATATTAAACAATAGTTTTTAGCTGCACCTTAAACTAAAGCTAAGGAAATTAAATGTTATTAAAATGCATACAGTGTATTGAATGTTGGATCTTGGACTTGCCTTTGTGTGTAGCATTTAATAGGTGTAATGGATTGACTTACGCTTTAAACTACATTACTAAGAGATCTCACCTTTAAAGACTTAACTTTTATATCAGTGCAATTCGGTCATAAATGCTCTTTTACACAGTTAGTGCAGATAATACAGTGAACTAAGGAATGATCAGAAGCATTCCCCATCCATCACGTTCAGTGGCACCAAACAAATACTAGAAAAGCAGGCCGCTGTCATTGATCTGTTCATTGAATATTTATTGGGCTACTGGGGATTTATTCTCGTGTCGGCTCTACTGTGTTTTGCAAAGTAAATAGAGAGCACAAGGCATAAATAAGCCAATGATGGCCAGACATTAGACATTGTTAGAAATTCATGCCACAGTGTAGAATGACCATAACTGCTTTCTTGAGTCACTTGGTCTGGCCTGGAATTATATTGTAGTTTCTATCTTCCTCTGTTATGGTCAGATAATATCAGAGCAAAAGATTTGGGAAAGGCGAGCAGAACGGTTGACTTTGGACTTTTAACTTCACTTGCCTTCCAAAATAATGTAAACACAGTAGTTGGTACCAAGTGTAAAACAAGCAGAGATGCATAATGCATATATATATATGAATCTGGTAGGGACTCGTATTTTTAAGGACGAGACGGCTCGGCATGGTGAGATGATGGTATTACTAAAGAGCAGAGGAGGCCAGACCAGGCCAGGTGCACTCTTTTCTTGGCATTAAGATTAGGGAGATGAGTTTCGGTTGCGCTATTCTATTTAGTACTAATAGGGAGGTAGTTTAGTTTGACGGTCATTCTATTACACCGTATTTATCGAATCATGTATGCATTCCCAGAGAACATAAATCCCCTTGGAGCAATTGCTTCGATTTTTCTGTTCAAAGAAAGTTAATTCTTATCTTCAAAATTAGTTTGTCCGAAGAGGTTGTCTTAAGGAGGCAAATTATACACAATAATGCCAATCAAAAACACTGCAGATCAGAATTTCTATCTGAAATGCTCCACAGTACCCCACAAGTTACATTTCTGTCCAAAACTTACAAAAGAGCTCCAAGGAACTAATGTGACAAATACGGTATTTCGTTCTCAAGCAAGGGAACAACATTAATATCAACTTACTTTAACCCTTATGTTGTGTTTTGTGTTATGTTACGTTATGTTGGTTTGGTGCAGACAATACCTACTGCATAAATATCATGATTAAGCTTAAACCCTTCCTTAAGTTAAGGATGCCTTTGCAAATGCCGACAAAACGAGAATGTTTTACTTACGATAACGTTCCCGTCATATTTACCTAACGCATCAGTAGATTGTTGTGCTCTCGGTTCTGTTATGCAGCATGATCTGAATATGTTAACGCTTTCTAACGAGAACGACCTATTTAATTCAACACAAGTGCTGATTACTGGATATTTGTAAATACACTTTCATGTGTTGTGAACGCAAATTGTTCTATTGACTTTTTACGCTTCAAGCTACTAAATAATTTGTTTGTGTGTTGTAGAAACATATTGTTTTTATATGCATTATGTATGTACATTGTTTACTACATACGGGTAGCGGAATGCAGGATATGAGTTAGAAAAATTTCTTATTTGTTATTCGATCTTTGCAAGTGTTACAATTCGAATCTTCAAAAGAGAATAACAAAATAGATGCGGCTAGTGGCTAGGTACATGATACATAAATAGTTTGTTAATGTATTGCATTATTTGAGTGCATTTGCATAATGGACTTATATAAAACGGTGAAGATAATAAAAGCCCAAAAATCGAAACGCATAAACAGATATTTTGTTATTGCGTATTTGGTGACTTTCGTTCATAGTCATTGAGGTATACAAGATGGATGCAAAATTGTTTGTAAATAATATTGATCATTGACACGCATTTCTCTCTTTTGCCACAATCAGTACAGTTGCTAAAATACATAACGCATATCTTTATCTTGCGTAAGTTTGATAAACTAATGCATTATGGAAATGTCAACTGATTAATAACGAAATGCCTCCTAATTTACATTAAAATGACTCACTTTTGAAACTTAAGCCCAAAGGAAATCTGCGACATTATTAAAAATGTAATCTTATTTTAATATCAAAGACTGATGTTAACTTGAGAAGATAATTGCTATCACATAGATGACGATGTGTTGTTGTGTAACACTATTAATCTCACCTAAACTGAATTGACCATACAAGAATATTGGTAGGTGTAGGTAGGTACATAATATTTAATACACTGGGTTTGTAACAAATAAATAGCTTATACATATGCAGAATATTTTAGGTCAATTATAGCAGAGCAGAGTTACAATTTTAGTAAATGTGAATATTAATCCTTGAAACAATAGATAGTATTCCTTTCAGATGTAAGCATAATTGCTTACTAATGTTCTATGTAATTACTGCAATGTGTAATAATATGCAGATGTAATGATGCTTATTTTGTTCTGCTTAAAATTCTTTTCATGTGCCGATAACTAATAAAAAGAACATGCAATTTGCCTTGTGAAACATCATGTGATCACTGAAAGAAGCATTCGTACATAATTAATATTAATGAGTAGTAATACTGTACCATTAAATTACATGCATAAAAGACTGTTAAAATTGTTTCTCATGATAATGATGAATATAGTACTGGATATATTCGGAAATTGTGTAGCCACTACCACTAGTCATGAAATAGTGTTATTTATAGAGTAATGGTAAAAAAAGAAGCATTTACAAACTATGAAATATGAATATTTATTTATTTGAGTGTATTTTACATCTGAAAAAGTGTTAATTTTACTGCCACTAAATATTTTAATTAAATAGTAAGCATTATGGGGCTTAAAATTGTTATATATTTACAAGGAGTGGGCTCTTGTCAGGTACTTTTCAGTACTGAGCAGTGGTCTCCAACTCCGAGGGCGAAAGCCCTCACAATATAAAACAAAAGAAAATAAAAATAATAAAATAAATACAGGGCCAGGACCTTGATAAATATAATATGTGTTCCAGAATGCATGCATATAGTTCTAGTTTAAATGAATACATTGCATTATTGCATAGTAGAATTAGAAGTTAGCTGCAATAATGAAGCAAGTATAGAACAATATTTATTTATGAACCTCTGATTTCTTTAGACGAAACGTTTAAGTGCATCTAGTACATATATAATACATGGTTGTTGATAGACGTTTGCACATTATTGCGTATATAGCTTTATGATTCAATATCATACTATTTGTGATTTATGTTAGCTACTTGTAATTTTTCCTATGTATCTATGTAATGGTTTGAATACGGACTAGAGATAATGAGAGGGATGGTGTTTCATAATGAATAAGTAGGAAGTAGTCAAACCGAGCCGAGAGGGGAAGTTGGTAAATATACATGGCATGTGTCGCTCGCTGCTCGTCTCTATGTATGTAACATAATGTCGGTAGTTTTTACTTCACATAAAAGTGTAAATAAACCTACTATGGTGTTTTATGTAGAATAGTTCAGTGTAGTATGCTAGCAACCTGATACGTGACAAGCAATGGCTTCATTGTTGGTTATTTACAGATTGATACTCATCATTATCGCATCGGTGTCCAGTCTACGTCCTGTTGACTGTGCGTCAGTCACTCCGTCGGCTGCTGATGGTTTCCATTCTATCTAAATATACTATTATTATTCTAGAAGTTTTCCTCATTTATTTATTTATATCCAACAAGTACGTAATGCACAAGACACAAGATTTGGTGTGACTAGGTATTAATGAGCTTATAGAATACTAGTTTTCTATTATTGTGCCCTAAGTAAATATAAGCATATATATGTACTATCTAGGTTAATAACTTTATTAACTTTAATTGCGTCCGTGCCGTGAGGGTATCTACCTACGTAATTGCGGTACATTGATTCATGCACTATATCTAGGATAGAGATTATTAAGTGTATATTAATATAATTTCGTGCTATTACATGGTAACTCATTATTTTAATCTTATTCAAATGCAAGTGACGCGAATGCAACTGGCTAGCGTAATTTGCGGGCGTTGAGGTTTTTGCGATGCTATTTTTAATCAGAGTTTTTATGTTTTTGTTCCTTTCTTGTGTATATATTGATATTTATTATTAGCATAGATCACCATCCACGAACTAAAAAAAGACTAGAAGGAAATGACTAACTAAAGAATTGAAAAAATTGACATATTTTGTAGTTTTTATCATACAAATACTACATTTAATAATAATTGTTGTTATTCAGAAAATCACGAGAAAGAAGACAGTTTATGAGTACTCATGCTTAAAAATATTACTGCTTTCATGAGTTGTTTGCTTAATAGCTTATGTGTAAGTTCGTTTCATGCATGACATGCGGCAGTTTAAATTACTACGATGACAAGTCAGGCCTCTGGAGCAGGAAAGTAAATCAGTTGATCTGGGGTCCTGGAATTGCTGAATTGTTGCATGTCATGGCATGCTTCTCCAACTCCAGCTTTAATTCCCCTGTCAAAACTACTTGTGTCGAGAGACCATTATTTAGTTGAATTTGAATTGAGAGTCTGATATTTGGACCCATTATATAACACTCGAAATTGGCTCAATTTCAATTCAATAAATTGATGAAGAGGAAATGACGCAAGGTCAAACTTCATCTTCTGGTTTCCACTTCTATAGTATAATACAGATGCATACTAAACTTTATTGTAAGTAAAGATACAATCTTTATACTTACATGTTATACAGTAAGTATAGAGTGCGAGACGAAATTGGGATTTTAATTCGTATTGAAGCGATTCGAGATGCGATTTCCTCTTTTGCGTGCGTTTGTCGTCCGAACATTTCGTGTCAGCCCATTCATCTTTACACAAAGGTACATACATCCAGAATCCTGCCAGATCTCTATACATAAATTATCTGTATACATAAATACATCATATTACAAGAACGCAACGCAACAGGCTAAATTGCCTCATCACATCAACTCTTTCGATAAATTTTACATGCATGCTTGGGCATTATTACTCCAGTATATACTTTTAGGCACGTACTTGTGTAATGTCCTCTAGTTCCAGTCTATATCTAGTCAATAATACAATAAACTGGACTGGACCCTTTCAACAGTTGAAATAAATTATTCTCATTCAAAGTTCGCATCCTCCCTCAAATAATAGTAATGATCGTGCTATGCTTTCTGTACGAAATGAATAAGAAGCACTCAATAATGTTCTATGTATTCTACATACACTATGTCATTCAATTTTGAATTTATTATATGCCACAGCCTATCCTGCGTGTTCGGATTCTATATCTACATCTACTCATACACAAAAAGTGTGCAGTTTATGTATCGGTTCATAGAAACGTTCCAGTAAACTAATTAAACGATGATTCACAATCATTGCATTTCCTTTAGCAGCGTCCACAGATTAGATAAATGCCCAGCTTAGCTTGTGTAAAATTATTTCTACTCGCTCCACTCCATGAACTAAATTCCATGGCATGTCTTGCTTGTCACATGGATTTATACCGTGCCAGACTGTTTGTCGTTGTGAACTTTATTTTACTACAGTATGTAGCGCTGTTTATGTTACATTTGCAATGCATGACTTCTATGAAAGAAATTGTGATCATATGAGAATGACTCTATCTCTTTGTAATGCAAATACCTACACATGTACCTATCTGTAGTATGCACAAGCATACTATGTCGTGTTTTTGTTTCAGTAACATGACATTCTTTCTTTATGCAAAATAGTAAAATTCTCTTTATTGTCGTTGCCCAACAGATAATAGCTAGAGATGATGATGTTTTTCATTTTAATGTGGACACTATATATATGTAACATTATACAGATATATAGTAAAACATTCATTCAAAGATATTCCATGTACTGTACTATTTACATACTCTCGTTGAATAGTTTTAGAGAATTGCTTGAATTATGAAGGACTAATTAGCTTGTAGGACTAATTATGGTTTTTACTTGATGA
>JAQFYC010003884.1:0-19120 GCA_034694165.1 Tomocerus mixtus
ATGTGACCCATTTTTGTCTAACTTGTACTGGTGACCCGTTCTCCTATCCGTGCTACCCATCGAGTCCCCCTTAAGATCATTTAGTAAGCCAAAGAAAATTAGAATTCATTGCTAAAACATAAACATATGGCCGGACAAAGTACAAGAGCGTCACGATTTGTTTTATCGTGTCCGCTTTTTGTAAGATTCGGGAAAAATCATCCGCCCATCACAGAATGGCATAAAACATGTTCATCATGTATGCACTGCATTCTATTTGTATGTATGTACAATAACGATAGAATACCTATACAAAAATCATTTTTAATCAGAGCCAGAACTTTTCCATGCTCAGTAATGAATATAAATTTTACGCCGTGCCTAATCATGAGGTTGAATGAATCGCTGCATTTTGCAATTGAAATGAGACCAAACATTGGCTTTAAGAGGATCGCCCACGCCAAAATTAGTAAAGAAACGGCAATTGTTGGCAAATCTTATTGTAGCAAATTAGTCCATTACAAGATTGTAACACCATAAGCTTCCACTGGTTGCCATTGTACTAGTACATGTAAGCTTCATGTATATAATAATATGTACTATAAACAAATGTATTTATCAATCTTATTATTATTATTATTAAATCTTAATCTTCTTGACATATTTTTGATAACTGCAAATAACAGTTTGGCAAAACACTTGAGCTACCTTAGGTAAAATTCTCTTAGTAATTTATTTCGGGTGCGTCAACTTGGATTTGCCATAGAGGTAGCCCCACAAAGCAAAATAGATATCTCTTCTTAATTGTGAATACCTAGGCCCTATAGGTAGCTAACAATAAAAGAGAGAAATGACTTGCTTTTGTGATACTGTTTTTTGCTCTTCCATCCGTTCCACTGTCACATTCTGATTCATTTTTTACTGTTATATAGACACTACTCTGTTGCTCTCTAATGTCTAATCAAGCTCTCTGTTCAATTAGACTCATTCAAATGTCAAAATCATTGCCAGGTCAAAGAAACACAAAACGCCCACATTCTAAATCATACGCATGCATAATTCTTTGTGCACAAAGTCAAAGAAGTACCTGCATCTTTAGATAAGGTAAGGTACCTAAGTCGTGAAAAGTCAACATCAACAACATTTCATCATTTCTTATTATGTTACTCGATCATTAGAACATTTGAAACTGTCAGCTGTAAAATTCATACATGTTACCACCCTCAGCAAACTTGTGCATCGTCTTTCTCTTCGGGTTTTTAACAATTATTTTTCCTAACATCCTTTTTTAATTCAGGACAGGACAAAATGCTTACTTTGAAATATAAAGAGGAATATGAAGGGAGTAGCCTTTCTGAACTCAACTGCAAATGACTTCTAAAGAAAGTTGAACAGTAAAGGGCAGAATCTTAATAACTTAAACTTAAATAACAAAATAGGCTAGCGTGTTTTCCATTACAATATGTATAGAATTGCATGCAATTTTATCCACTCACCTTCTACCAAACAATCAACAGACAAAATAACCGTTTGATGACAATAGAAGAAGCAGTTGCGACTGTGAATGCGACTCAAAACTGTTTGGGTGCAAGCGATTAATTTCTAAACTCCTTTAATCATCATTGTGCCTTTGTCAGTATTTTGTATAGATACAGATATCTGTGCATTGGCAGGGTAAATAAATATGTATAAGAAAATCAGCCCACATTTAGACTTATTTACTTGCCCCAAAGGTGTTATGTTGTACTCATTTATTAGGTTGTATTATATCTCCTACTATCTGTATAGTGCTTTAACGAAAAAATTATTTGCTATATAATTTACTTAGGTACTGTAAATGAACAGAAGGTATATACGAAAACATCATTATCATTATTACGAGTTAAGTAGTATTGGTCTTGATAACCAACTAAACTCTATAGGTTAAGGTACTACCTACTCCTTGTTGCAAATTGCAAATGCAAATTTGGGATCCCGTTGCCTTACGTTTTAGAAGACATGGATAGTGGATAGTATGCACATAAGTCGGTCGACTTCATTTCCTCTCCCGCAAAATGGATATTAACTACTAGGTAGATGTAGGTTCGTGTAGCAGCACTGCCTTGCCTTTTCCTTCCTGGATGAGCTTGGATTTTTTTGTTCTCTTTTGTTGCTACACTTCCCAACAACCTAACCATTAGACATTATTAGTAGCATAGGTACTAGGTACCTCCTGAGACTGAGAGGTTGGGGGCCTACATTTTATCAGTATTGCAGTAGATTTTATATCAATTTAATAGCATTGAAGTTCAATTTCACTCAAGTTATGAGGTAAATTAATTGTGTTACTGTCATTGTTTATGTGATTCCCTTAGAAGATAATAGAATTATATGGACATTCTATGTCTAGCCATATTGTACTAGACATAATAGAAACCATTTATTTGTTTTGCTATATAAGACAATAGAGTTAGTGTTCGTCTAATGAAATATTTACTTGCAAAATGCGAAACTATTGATGTTAATTAAATCAAAGATATTATAAGATTTACATTAAATCACAATTTAATTAATAGTATCTATTGGTTATTTTTAGGTCTGTGAGAATGGGATATCTTTATAACTGTAAGATATCTTTGGCTGAAACACGAGCATTGCCAATTGCATGATACATGCAGAATACAAAGCAAACAAATAAAAATGCCAAATGTTGCAACATTAACATCTGGGCAATCACATTTCGACATTTCATTTGTTCGCAGGAGACTATTTGTATAATATGTAGTACAGTAAATGACAATTGACAATTATTAAGCTAATATATACTTGTCGATTATGTATGTACAGGTAAGAAAAGCAGTGAAAATATCGTAATCTTCCATCAAACATGATTATCGTCAGAAAATCTTGCTTTGCTAGGCTTGACTATGAATAGTGTACATATTATCAGTATTACAAAACAAATCATGAAGGCATTTATGGATTCTTTGCTTGTTTATGAGACTAGACTTTAAATGTGTACCAGTAAATTATGTATTTGGATTCATGGCTCGGTAGTTGTTGAGGCTTGAGATTTTTATTCTCATGCACGAAAATGGATTGCCTCTTCCCTGTGGATTTGACTTGACAGTGTGGGCACAGTAGCATGTAGCAAAAATCGACTGCACCCATAAAGAGTAATTAACTCGTTCTTCGGAGCTTTTGTAGTTTCAAGCCTAATTTGAATATTGTTTAATCTCTCTCCTCCTCTTACATCAGTCCCATGAAGTATGTTTTCTTAACACCAATACCGATAATGCCATAATGTACTTATAATAAACTGATTTCCTTTTTAGGAGTAAGCTTTTTGCACTTGTGCATAAATCAAGTCATTTTACTATGAACACTAAACTTATTGCCACACACCTTTGCTTTGTTTAGCTAACTCCATACATCAAATCCCTCTGCACATTTTTATCCCTTCGTCTGTCCAATCCATAATCTTCTCGGATGTATTTATTAAAGAATAAGCATTAATCCTCCAGAAACATTTGTTACTTAAAAATTAAGTACCTAGCAAAAATGTCCATAATGTGATACAGAGATGCAAGATTCACTAGTTCTGTAAAATGCCCAAAATTATTGTTTTGGCATCGTCAATGGGGACAATTACATTGCGACATAAATAATTTGTCTGCTATCATTACTCATCATTAAGCATTAAAGACGTTTTAAAGGTTCGAATTACCGTTTAATTAGTAAATGCAGCACACATTCGTATCTATTATTCCATCAAAACATGGTGTCATCTTTCCCTTCTACATACTTAATTATCTATCTGCATTATGGATGGTCTTTGCGAGTGATTTGGCAAATTAAATTTCTGTAGATAACCTTAACCTAGAAGAATCCCCTGCTACTGTCACTACTACACAAGCCTTAGGTTATTATACAGTCTTTATTTATCGCACACCAAAACAAAAACACCATATGAATAGATATTTTTTGATAATTTAACAAAAGAATTCACAGAGTTGCTCATATATGTTTTATCGGTTAAGGTCGATTTGCCAATACCAAATAATAGTTCGTTAGTCAAAGTAGCTCTTATTCTTGAGGCAATTTAAAAGAAGAAAAAACGTAGGTTTAAGCTTAAACATTTTAAAGTAATAACAATATTAGCTTAAATCCAAGCCAGGCCAGGCTTGATATTTATCTTATATAAAAAATGTCTACGCACGAAGTGCCACAACCACATTATAGTTAATAATGTAAATGCAATTAGCCTACTTAAGATTTAGCAGATGCTAACGCTAACGCTAACTCTAACTGAAGAAGGGAAGGGTTGCTTAAGACAAGTAGAGTTCAATGAAATAACCATCCATTCCATTGTTTCGCCTTGTCTTCAAACAAAACAAGCTCCTTCCAGCTAAACCCAAACACTCACCTAACGTTGAAAGAATATGTATTACATATTACAACGTAACGTGACATGACATAACGAACACAAAGCGGACAGGTGCGAATGCGAAGGCAAGGTGGACGTGGACGTGGATAGCAAACAAGTACAGATAATGCATAATACAAAGTAGGTAGGCAGTTTATTTTTCTTTGCCTTTGCCTTTATGTAATACTTGCAGTTCTTAGACTGCCTAGACTAGTCTAGGTGAAGTCTGGTGCGGACTTGTCTCAGCTTGCCTTTGTGTTGCGTACGTTTAGCTGAAGCTTAAGCTACAACAAAGAATGATGATGAGTCTGGTCTGGCCCAAGTCGGTTGTTACCTTAGCAAGATGATATCTTATGTCAAAGATGGCCAGAGGAAAGGCATTATCAAAAACAAATTGCACTTTAGACTTTAGACACTACGAAAAGAATAAGATATATGTACATAGCTGTTCCTTAGCCCAGGCACACATTAAAAGCATAGAAGAGGCATTGTGTTTGTTTCATACATACAGAATGTAGAATAGTAGTATGAAGTTACGCTAACCCAATAATACACATTATTATTGTTAAGGTAAGTAGTATGATATTATAGTTGTACTTACACAAACATATAGAGCATCTCATTATTATAATGAGTGTGGGTCGCTATTTAATACATAAATACACTGTGTATTATGATTGCACAATTTTTGCAATTTTCAATGCATATAAAGATAAAAGGTTACGTTTACGAACTTAATTTCTTCACATTTCTTGAATTCAGCAATTTTTCCTCTCAGCGTAACAATTGTCCTTAAATGAGAGTTTTCTTTGTATGTATTGTTGAAGGAGTAGGGAGATGCGTAATTTACGATTACATACCTTGATAGAAATCTCTAATTGTTGGTAAGCATATAGTAAATGACAGTGCAGTGTGGTTCGGTTATGCTTAATGGATACTGTACTCGTTACAATTGTTTTGTGACACTGACATTTATAACACAGACGTAGACGTATATTAAGAGGTGACTTGGCTTGGCTATGTAATTTTCTAAAGGAAAGCCGACACTTCAAGAGCAAATCTCAGCAGAACTCAAACTGAACGCTATCTAATTTCGAAGTAACAAAAGAACTGCGCCTTCGTCAATTTGTATACAGGAATGCATCACATTGTAACTCAGAACCAAAGTTAATTGAACCAATGCGCAATGAAGAGAGAAATTGTGGCATGCAATTTTTATATTTCCTTTGATTGACTCCGTATGTAGCTAAATCACTAAACGATAGCACAAAATCCTAAATGCGGTATACTAGCAATTATGTTGTGGTGTGGTCGGGTCTAGGTTTCGCTTATCTATAACCGAGAACATTTAATGAATTCACAGTGAATTACATATATTAACGATACACGTACTGCACCTGTACACATACACTTACTGTTATAATATGGTGTGCAGATAAAAACTTGAGGTGAACGGTGAATGATGCAGACCTTATTCTGTAATTACTTTATAAAATTAACTTCAGTTCAGTTCAGCCGACAGAAATATTCAGATCAGAATCAGAATCAGAATGCAGTTTGTAGACAATTGGTTAAAAATGTTAGATAGTTAATGGCAATTGGCCAAACCATAATTTTATACTTCCAAAGGAATTCTTAAGGTGAAAAGAATCGGAACTTATTGCTCAGTTGGGGGTTTGCAAGAAATTAATCTGCCTCACTTTATGAAATGTAATTTATTCTTAAGTAAATATTGTTATTTTTCCTGCTAGGAGCATTCGCATGCAGCTTGCCTGGAATATTTAGAATAAATACATACAACACAAACAACAAAAATATCAATACCCAACGTAAGGTAATACAGATAATAGTAGTAATAGCAAATAACTATTACTACTACATAGATATCGTTAGACAATATACAGTAGGTACTTTCCTGCATTAAAAGACTTCAATTCATTCAACCACACCACATACATTTATCCAATTCAATGTAACCAACGTAAGCATGAACAGTTTGGAATTGCAATGATGTGAATGTAAAGCAAAGCTGAATCTAGTGTGAGAATGACACGACGACGACCAAGCCAAGGACATAAACAGAGTGTTGAGAATTCGACAAAGGCTATTTGGCCACTTAAATCTACTAAACTACTAATGTAATGTAAGAAATATAGATAGTATTTACTACAGAGGTGCTCCACATGAATGATAAACTTTAGATTGAATATTACATTCAGTCATGTCACGTCACGTCAAGTCAGGTACATTACATTGTTGTAGGTATATTGTGTGAGCGCAATGAAACTGATTCTGATTCCTTGGCTTGACTTTTATTTTACGTTGCATCATGCAAAAGTGATATGGATAGCTTATTAACCGTGATGAATGTCGAAGAAAATTAATTGAACACACCATGAATGAATGAATGACTGGGCAGCTGTAAGCTAATGTAGTTTGACTTAATTGTGCTATGATATGATTGGATATGTAATGATAGCATTTCTTCCAGGAGTTAATTATAACTAAATGTCAATTGAAAAAGTGACCACAATGGACCGCGTAGAGCTTTACATATTTAAGTTATCTGTGAGTCAGGGGTACTTACATTACAGTACATAATTACTTGCATAAAATACTAGGTTATTCCTTTTAGAAGGCTTTTTCTCTTGCTCTGGTATAATAAACATTTTATTGAAACTGTTGTACACAGTTTTTTACGTAGACTACAACTAGTGTAGTGCATTGCAACAATTCTGACTTCCGTGAACAAGCCATTAGTGGTGCACTTGGTGTTGTAGTGTTGGTACTAATTCTAATGCTAAGGAAGATTTATATGCATAAGTCTTTATCTGTATTTGAGTGCAATGAAAATATAAAGTAAAATAGCCAGATCAGGCAAATAAGTACAAAAACACCTGACCTGACCCTAACCAACTAATTGTATGAGCTTGGGATCTATGCACAATTACAGGGAGTACTAAAGGATAATTACAGTGCTCAAGGATTTTCTTAAAAAGATACTGCTTATACTATACATTTGCATCACCTTTTGTACTACATACGGATACACACACAGGCAAGAAAAAGCATGCATAATTCAGCATTCAATTGATTGAACTCTGTACTTTGCTATTTTACGTACTTTACCTGTTCTGTATGGATAATAATGGGATGTGAGTAAAGGAGGAAAGGAAAACATGGTTCTCGCAACCATATTTGGATTATCCGAATTTATGTATGAGAAAAAAGAGTTAATCAAGCGATTTAAATGCAAATTCGAAAATACCCATAAAGGTTAAGTGATAATCAAATAGTACACGCATAACTACACTTAACTTTAACCTACACATACCCCGCCAACAAATCTTGTAAACAAGCACTAATAGAACTTTAGTTCACCTAGGAAGATATCTATAACTAAGGATGATTAAAGTATTAACAATATCTTACCCTAAAAAACCCAAACATAACAACAGTGCGTTAGTGTTTATTAATCTCCGTTAATACTGCTGTTCATCATTCCACTCCACCTTGCAGATTTGTGTTGTGACGGAAATGAAATGCCTAAAATCATAGACTCACTTTATAATTGCCTTCGCATAATAAGGTACAGGCAATTTATTGTTTGAATACTTAACTGGATACACATATCATATAAGATATACATGGAGACATTATTTCAAGTTTAATAATTTTGCTGAAAGCTAGCAGCAGCAGCAGAACCATTTATTTGTACTACCATTTATGTTTTTCTTTTTTTGTAAAATGAACTTTGCCATCGCCAATTTTGCTGTCATGCCAAGTTTAGCACAATGACAAGTCACATTGTTGACGAGCAACGTTTATCGTCTATTTTACTCATAGTAGTTAGAAGAGTTAATTAGCCATTACTTACATTAAAGTTACCTACCTGGCACATTTGAAAGCACACGAACACATTTTGGTTAAGTTTAAGCATAGTACATGCATGGTGCTTTTTCTAAGAAAACTTTAACGATGCCTATGTATTCAGAAAAAATGTTCTTGTTGCCCTATATAAAAAGTGTAGCATAATATAACATAATGTAGTTCATAGTACTATAGTACTTATTTACTATTACATCACACAAAGCTGAAATACCTACGTATTATTATATACATGCGTTACATTTATTTTTCCATTACGCATTACCTTGCGCTCTGCTCTCCACCTGACGTTTCCGTTTCCGACAAGGTTAACTTAACCCTCGTAGTCTTCTGCAACTTGCAAAATATATAATGGGATCTTTGATTATGATTTATTATCGTCTGAAACTCAAAGACAGTGTATGTTTGTTTAGCGGCTGATAGAAGACGTACACTTCACGACACGAAACACACATCGACATGAACCAAAAAGCTTTCCTAATATGGATTAATAGGAACAGACATTAGTAGAGTCAGAGATTGATACAGTTTCTTAAACTACTAAGTCAGATGTATTAGTAGCTATGTTATGTTAGCCAGATCAATGCTTTGCTATTGTATAACAGTTTTCATGGCACTACACAAATACAGATGTATTTAGCAGAGTTCTTTATACCTATAATATAGGTACTCTGAATTCATTGCTTAAAATTCATTTCATTGTTTAAAAATAAAATAGTATAGTATGTAGTAGCATCAGCAATCGCACAGAATCCAACAACTTAATCACGGGTGATCGCTCAATGAAAAAAACTTATTGTTCCAGTCAGCACTAATAAATATGGGCATGTATTATCATTACCGACCATTATTATGCTACACCACCATTTCCTTTTCTAGTTGTAAATACTTCATTCATCTGACATTCAGTTCAATAGATATTATTTCTGTTCTGACTTGACATTCGCTTTATGTAAACTTAAAACCTTTCAAAGTTGTACATATACACGTTAATTCAGTGGATGCTTGAATCACATTTCACATTTCCTACACTAATCCCAGTCTAAATTGAGATATAACATTGTAAAGAAAGGAATGAATGAAAAATAATTACAACTTAATCCATACTCTTTCTCCATTCCACTTCAGGATATATATAGTTCAGATTCAGACCTTAAACTAGATCAAATCAACAAAAAGACTTTGTGTTAGTGTAGTATTTATCTGTATTGCAGATACACACAGATTATATCATTCTGTTTCTTAACTTCTTATAAAGATGCTACTGTAATCTCATTTTATAATAACAATTCAATTCTAAATACTCCGGATGTTTTAAACTAGAGCTTGTAACAAAACATTGCGCGCATAATAGTAATCCCAATCTGCTTCCTATTGCAGAACCGTAGTAATAACACTGACTAAGTTAAAGACACGAACAATAACAATTATTATTTGTAATGGTTAGCTACTATAGACACAGTAACACACTAAACGGAACAATGCAACTGATCATGATCCGGATCCAACTGATGCGATGTTGAATGGAACTGTCCATTTAATTTAAGTTTACTGTTTGCTTATTGTTAAAAAGGATTGCAAAAATCTGTATATACCTGCAGAATTCGCTAAAACGTAATCCAAAATCTCGTCAACAGTTTTCAAAGGATTAAATTCCTATCTTCTTGTTCACAATCTTCAATCGAGTCAAAACATTAAGTAGTAACTTTAGATTTAGTGTATTTTCACTAGGGCCCAAAATTCTTGTCAAGTTGTCTGCATCTACTACAACTGGCAATCTTCTCGAGTCAATGGATAAACGTAAGCTTCACACTTAGGTGGGGATTCAAATGCAAATTACCATGAATGAACTCAACTGGCGCAAATGCAAATGCAGATCAAATAAATTAATACAGCACTTACTTCCTCGTTCTTTAATAACTAATTCTCAGGATTAGGCACAACACAGCGTATACTAAGACATTTCAGTCAAATCAACTCAACCTTCGTACAAAATAAGAATCTTTATCTTCGAAATTCACAGATTTCAAGTATTATGTCGAATATGCCTACATGCGTACATATAAAAGGCTGTAAACTGAAGAATCTCACAAGGCAAGGCAATGGCAAGGAGACACACCTTTTAAAGCTGCAAACTGATTCTGTAGCTGTGTTCTGTATTGTTACACACTATATTGTATTGTGTGTATGATGGAATATTCATAAAGGTAAGTTACTTAAGTACACACAGATTTGTATCTGTAAAACTTAGCCAAGTGTGAGAATGTGAACGAAATTGTGATAAAATAAGTTAACCAATAAATCCACTAACAGTTTCCTCTACCTAACTTGCCTCTTCTCCTCAATGAAATAAATTCATGCAGTATTATTGCATTAAATCATTGAGACGTTTGGATTTAAACTGAAAAGATTCTTCAATCTGAGTTGTGATTATAAACAGTTGCTTTCCGACTTATACAATCACAACATACAAAATCACAGCTTAAAGATGAAGAGGCCAGGCTAGACTGACTGGCCATGCATTTAATCTGATCTTACAGATACTTTGCTTACTTATCCATTCATATTAAACACACAATGTACTTATAAGTACATAACATACCTGAGTGAGTTAAGTAAGTGGTTGCGAGTAACTAATACGGCCAACTAATACGTGGCATCTTAAAAACTGCACGTACTGACTTCGTACCAACAACAGTACTTAGTTTATGCTTAGTTTACATTACTAACACAACTTGGCCTTTACCTTAGTCGATTTACTATTATGTATATTGCATTCTATAGAAGAATATTCAATGAATACATGATATATTTTATATTATCAAGTTTCCATTGTTGTTGTTCGTTGCATGAGTACAATACAAATATCTGTCTTGGCTTGACAGTGTTAACTCTACTCCATAGCTCTATGTAACTCATTGTCATGCAAGTTTTGTGGTCAAACTCAGACACAACTGCATAAGTAAATTGGCGAGCATGCCTATGCACGCTTAAATGGTTCATTTCAGATATCAGATTGAGATTCAATGAATGAATATCATTTCCTGCATATAAATATATTGACAAATGCTGTATAGTATGGAGAGGAATCCAATCAAGCATCTTTGTAGACCACCTTTATCTAATATCTTTCATGGATTGGATTAACTTTACACCACAGATTGTTGAATATTTTGTTGTTTGGTCATCATCACTATGTGGTATCTTTCCATGTCAAATATTACCTCATCTTTTGGATCTACACACTACTACGTAATATGCCAAAAAGACAATTTCGTTTAGCCAAAGCAAAAACAACTAAAGGAAGATGCCGATAGAGTTATTGTCCTACAAATCGTTTGCATATAAGGTACCTATAGCTAAAACAATTAGTCACTACCAGTTTACATCGATATCGATCCAGCCCAGCCTATCCCAAGTCAATCGAACATTTGAATGAAACTACAAAATTTCCTAGTTCCCGAAACCTTATTATCTTTATAATGCTGTTACATTACAACCCACATGAAATTTCGTTACTTGCACTACAAGACTCATCAAAAGAAAAAAAGACGGTCGTGCCAACGGAAAAGTTACCTTCGGTATACAAAAATCTTTCTAAAAAGTTGTACATCGATACATAAGAAGTTAAAGTACATTGTAACAGAATAGAAAAAGTTTGAATAGTAGTATTAAAAAAATATGTATACCTACCTACCTAGCACTTAAACATCCCATTGCATAAAATAAGCAATCAATCTTTTGCAGCAGTTAGTTGTCAGCACATAGGAGTTTTGTTACAATCTACTATCTACAATAAATACGGTTAGGTAATGTAATTTAAATATTCATATAAAAGAAGTCTATTTTGTAGCTGTACGTTGTATAGGTATGTATGCCTTTAGTATGATTCATGTCAGTAGTTGATAATATGATTCTGTAAAGAAATTCTAGCTCGGAGCGATGATCCAAAGCAATGTAGAAGATAGATATGCCAAATCAAACTACAGATACCTAAAAGCAATGAACCTTTACAGAGAGAATCCCTCGCATCGTCAAGCAAAACAGTTTCTTTGCTTTTGGATTAGAGTGGATTAAAATGGGTTGTAATTGTATTTCATTCAGTCAGTTTTTTAAATAGGTACATTCTTCATTCATTCATAGGATTATGCAACATTTACAGCATACTTGTCTTGTCTGTACAGTATATGTAAGCTGTGATGAAGAATGTAACTAAGGAATGAGATTCTTTCGAATACTCTTCTTCACGATCATTTGGCAATCAATGTTACCTTCGTGCTGCTATTTGAAGTTTACTACTTACCACTACATAAGGCAAATGAAATGTTTTATTAGGCTAGTTAATGTGATGAGATGACCAATCATTCTTATCGTTATGTTTCTTTCAACTACCATTCCTAAAATTCCTGTCTATCATTATATCGTTAATTTCTTCAAAATCAACATGAATCTACTTTGACAATTTAAGGCATGAATCTGCAAAAGAAGACTTTGATAAATGATGAGATGAATGAAAAATTTAGAATTGCCTGCTGTCGATTGAGAAAGTTCTTCTTACTTATAAACTGCCTTTCCATTAAGCACTACATCCTCATCCCCAGTAGCTATATTATTAGAGTTAGAGCAACATATGCAAGAATTCGTATAGGTAAAGTAAGATGTAAAGAGCAAAATGTCTGAAAATTGTCTTTCTATATTAAAACTAACAATAGACAATGCAACTGGCATAAGGGTGGATAAAGTCATCAACTACAGTTGGTAAATGAACATATAGTAAATATAAATTGTTAAATACAATACACGTATACCCTACTAATACTAACTACTTATCAAAAGAACTCCATACCATAATTTGTATTATTTAAGTATTAGTATACAGTATTTAAGTACAGATATGACAAGCTAATATACATAAATATAGTTCATTGCATGATAATGTGCTAACTTGCTAGGTAAGTAGCTAAAAACCTTTTTAAAATGAATGTTGCAACAAGAAGATAATGATATCCACATCCATACAAAATACAAAGAACACTCGGAAATGTGTTGTAGGTTGTAGGAAAGAATTCTCTCATGAGATTTGTTAAACGTTATACTAATTACTCGCATTAGCCCAGTTGTTACTTTTCATAATCACTACAGAAGATTAGATCTCATTAATTTGTTCTGCTTGAGCTTGAGTGTTTAACATAAAAGATTCATCTCATCACATTAGTTCGACTAACAATACAATCAGACCAGAGCTCGAGCAGAAATGAAATGGGAAGCGAAATGAATGATAAATATATGCCTAATGCCTACCTATTAATAAAGCAGTGTACTTTTGTGTGGGCTTTTGATATGATATGATACAACGAGTACTAGTTAGTTATAATCTTATTGTAGTATTACCTAAGCATTGTACTATGTATTATCTATGTACTATACAAGTTACCTATAGCTTTATCATGCCAGTCCATGTATCATTTTTTAAATGTAGTAATGTATTCATTTATTACACTTTTGTGTTATCATGATCACATTGCATTGGCAGCATTAAATGTATATGCTTGACTAGAGAAGTCAAGCCATCAATTTGTCTTTATAATTAAAGATATGTTGTCTGGTCTAATAATTATATTTATAATCACTAGTTAGATGCACACTGACTTACATAACTCAAAGCAGATTGTATTCTAGTGATAACAAAATGGAGGAGACAAGAAGTGCGTTTCTGTGTAGCTAAAAGTAATTACATTAACCAAAAAGATAAAATGTGGCAAAGGATTGGCTAGTGGTTGGTTTGGCTGACAAGAGTTGGGTTGTGTGCAGAAATGATAAGAAATGAGACAAAGTCGAAAAGTCATGCCTTGCAACTTACAAGTCAGAGTCAGATCAGCAGACGCCTCAGGTGAAAACGTGTGAATAACGGTACTAATTTTTTGCACCACTTTTTCCCTTCGATTCCTCCACTCACACTTCTGGTACTGCATTCAATGTAATACAGATACATACTACGTAATACGTAACGACCGTACGCAATTTCATAGCGTCTGGCCTGGCCTGGCCTGTCTGTTTAATATAGTACCATAGCCTACAGTAGTGCAGTGTGTGGAATGTTTTAAAGGTGGCAAGTGGAATAGCAGTAAAAGAAGTACTAACATATACAGTATCTAATAGAGCAGACCTGTTACGTATAAAATACTTACAATATCTATACTCATAGGGCCAAATCCGATAACAATACAACTACACTGTGTTTTTGAGACATTTGGCTTACCTTTCTATTGTCAATATTATGTATTTGTATCTTAAATTAGTTAAGAAGAGATGCTACACTTCATATTAACAGAAAGTCTCCTATGTACACATGGTAGACGCACTGCAGGCTACTTTTATCACAACGAAGCAAAAATTATTTGCAGAAAAAATAGGAATCTTGTTAAGACAGACTGCTTTTGCTACTACTGTACTAACGGACATCTGTTTCTTTTTCTGTAGCTTCAATCCTCTGAGTTCGATGAGAAAAATTAAAGCTTAGGGCTTATTTAAGCATTATCGCATGGTTGTAGCACTAATACTATGTGGATGTAAGTTTTCCAAGCCAATTCAGGCACGGATTTCTAATATATTAAATGCAATGCTTTACTCAAACTAACTTCCCAGTTTAGATAAAGCACCAAGAGAGTCGTAAATATATCAAACTATGAGAAAAACACCAAGTGAGACTTATAATCTTGTTTTTAATGCAGCCTCTACATATATGTAGTATACCAGGTATCTGTATAACAGAAGTTATGTTATTTACTAACTAAGTATAGTAATAATGTTTGTTACATGTATAGCGGACTTTATTTTATGAAGAGTCAGACCAAACCAGGTAGTGTGTACGTAAGCATGTAATGATATAATAACACGAAGACAAAGTGTAGACTAGTTAAGCTTCTAATACGTAACAACTGTAAGTAATTTTTCTAACTCAGCAAAATGTTACGATTAGTTCAACTACATACTTAATATTATAGTAAATAGTTATCTCCTTCGGAAATTCTTTTAGCATAGCAGACTAATGTAGACATGTTCTACTGTAATCGTTCAAAGCTGGCCATATTACCCATAGGATTACACTTCAAGCCACATGTAAACACAAACAATAATAAACTACATTCTTATACCCATATAAGTACAATATAATGTATA
Organism: Tomocerus mixtus; assembly: GCA_034694165.1. Lineage (NCBI taxonomy): Eukaryota > Metazoa > Arthropoda > Collembola > Entomobryomorpha > Tomoceridae > Tomocerus > Tomocerus mixtus. The sequence goes on from JAQFYC010003884.1 coordinate 15,452, forward strand.
CAGACGATAGATTTATGGTCTTATGCATACTTTGCAAATATTTACTACCTACGGACGCATAGTGTGTGTGTTACCAGTATGTACCAGTCTGGTATAGACATAATATTACTGTAAAACAAAGAAAATGTGACACTTTGCCTATAGACGCTATGCAAATTCAAACGTAAGACATATCTACGAGTTGTATGTAATGTTACCTACCTAGATTAAAATCTTTTAGAAACTACCCTGACTAGTAGTAGCACACTTTTGGCCGATTAAAATATAAACTCAGCTGACTTAAATCACAAATCAAACCAGAAGAGACGGAGGATTTATTACAATAAAGTCAATAAGCTTAAGTACCTTCAGGTTGCGTAACATGTTTGCGGAATTCCTTGAAAATACATTAAGCCCTGATATTAAAGTATAGCTGTAGCTTTGTTGTGGTATTAAGCATTAATACTATATATCTTCCAAGCCCAACATTGATATAAACATAAATATAAATACATATGTACAACATAGTAGGTTGTAGAAAACTAGCTATGTAGTAAACCTCTGTAATGTAATCATAATCAAAATAATAAGTAAGCTACAATATCAAAACAACAAAGATAAAATAATATCCCACAAAAGCTATACAATGTTCTTGCTCTAAACAAACTTCAGTTCAGTTCACCCATCCATCAAATAGTGACTGAGACAGCTGAAAAATCTATGAATCAAAAGAAAACACACAGTAGTGGAGTTTGCTGAACATACAGGTTAACTATTTAACAATTTAAAATTCTGTAAGACAATTTTAATTAATTATTTTTGCAAGCATCCAACAAAAACTTAGCAAGTAGCTATATTATATGCTTCTGGTAAACCACATCACATCATACCAACATCAGCTATCATACAGTACAGTACCTACACCAAGAGGCATGTCACGTTTGCAATGAAACAATACTTGTTTTGTATTATTGTATTATTTCACATCATAAAAATGAAATTTAGTGAAGTACTGATATAATGAGAGGATGTGTGTAACCTTTAGTGTTAATAAAAATTGGCTTGGGGCAACCTCGCAACGATCATGGCTTTACATTCAACATTTACTGCAATTCCTAAAAAGTTGTCATTGTTTGCTGTTTAGTATCTATTACATCTTAAATAGTTTATCTACCCTAAGCTGTTAGTAAATTTTTAGTTTATTATCATTATTGTGGGGAAAGGGCATAGAGCAAAAGTAAAAAGGAAGATCATTTAATTAAATGTTTTAAGCTCTCTAGTTATAAACTTCTTTATTCGTACTGTATCCTTAAAGCTTCAATGTTCAAGATCTTTAGATATCATTTTGCAACTAGCACGATATCCTATTAGATTTTTTATGAATTTTGTAAATTAGGTAATACTTGCATTGTATATGCAATATTTAAGATTCATAATAAGTAAAGTAAATAATAGAAAAAAGACAGGTATACATATGTTCTTGAATTACTAAATATATAAAGTATACCGCAACGAGAATACCTAATTTCTACTTCCTAGTGTTTCTCTGCAATGCAATAAACAAAACAAAATGTGAGCAAACCAACAATGCAAAAGAAAAAAAATACGTAGACGAAACCTACTTTATTGTCTACAGTCTACAGTCTACACCACACTACATTACAATTATATATAGATCTGAAACGGAAATGAGATGCGTGCCTACTGAAGGGATATACAAAGTCTAGGATATTTATATTGTATTGGTATCTGCATATAATTATAAGTAATTCCATGAAGTGTAGTCAGCTTTTGTCCTATGAATCTATTTATTACACTAAAGAAATTGGTATATCTTCTATATTGTATCTACTGATATACGCACCGTATAATATGTACTTCACTGCAACACAAAACGGTGAACACAGTAAGTAGGGCCAAAAACATAACTTAGCATAATACAGGAACATCCTAGAAGTGTTTTTATATGTAGCGTACGTAATGCGAGCATATGTATAATAGAAGGAGTTGTTCGTCTTAAAGGAAATGTCACTGAGGCAAATCCAAGCTTAACTTGCAACACAAAAGAAAATTCCTTTGCAGGACAAAAAGTAGCAAGACATAATACATAAACTCATGTAGAACAGATAATAGTATAATACAAATATAAGCAAATCATACTGATATGTATACAGATATCCATTATAGCGTATTGCTGCCACATAGAGGACAAGACACAGTTCGCTTGCTTATTTTGTGTTATTGTTATTTGTTTGATGCAATATTATATGACAATGAGAAACAAATAGAAACACAGGTTATATGCATGTTTTCATTAAAACATCAGCCCTGCCCAAGAGAAGAGAAGTAGACGCCAATAAAAAGGCACACAACGCAGATTTCCTTTTCCTCTCTTTAGAATGCAATTGTTATGATTCGCTACAGTTATGTTAGAGACAAGACATCGAAAGTCAGATCCAATTTCAATCAACATCAAATCAACTACTAAGTAACTACCTTAACTCCTTTTCTTTTGCCACGTTAAACGAATACTTTTTACAATTGTGCATTGTAAAATTGCACCACATCTATTACCAACAGAACATTCTTAAAGCAATGGCTCATTATAATGATGGCACTTGTTGTTTACTTGTGACCTCTTATTTAAATTTTAACTAAGTATGTAAAATATGTTGCCGTTTGTATTGGAACTCCATTTGGACTAAACCGAACCAGTACGGATTGAAGCAAACGAACATAACGTCAGTACGTTTCAATCCAAACTAGTATGGGTCGGAAGTTACTCGTATGGACTATCACAAACTAGTTTAGACTGACCCATAATGACCACTAAATCGTTTAATTTTTAGACCTTAAGTGAACTAGTATGTTTTAATCCAAACGGAGTTCCTACATAAACTACAACACATTAATATTTATTTTTCACATCAATGCAGAATATTTTTAGCTTGTTCAATGTACGATAATTTAGCAGAATAAATTGTATTTTTACTACGGTTGTGCAGAGTTGAGTGTAGGGATGTATATGAATATGTTGCCTTTTATTATAACTGACAATAATTAAGCTTCCTCCAGGCAAATTGGCCTGCTCTCTGCTTTCTTTTCACTTGTTTATTTTCTTCACACTTCCCTAGGTATGTCCTTAGCGGCACAATGTTATCTAACCATTAACCTTACTTGTAGATAGCTGTATCCATATAATTATCCCCATGTGTATATCATATTTACGTAAGTTACTATTGGGAACTATAAGAAAGTGCATCATGTATACATATGTATGTGCACAACATGTCATTATGCTTTTGTCAGCACGGTAGATTCGAATTGACTCAAGAATAAACTTCAGGAAACTGATCATTATCTCTTACATTTTCTGATGACTAGCGAACAAACAATAAGACAACCACAGCATCAGAACTGAACGCAAGAAACACTGCATATAGAAATACATAAAACTAAAATACTAACATAACATAATAGTTGATGTACTATGGTATGATAAATAGTAAGATGACACGGAATCTGAATTGCCAGCCGAGACGTCTTCCGAATTGTACGCCCATTGACCACCAGTCACGAGTGAAGCTGCTGGACTGTGAACTGTGAACACTGGTGTAAAGCCTGGCCTAAATATCCGTGGACGTCTAGCGGCTGACCTGTTCTGACCTTTCAATCCGACTTATGATTTCC